>CANUEY010118172.1:0-23421 GCA_948099555.1 Croton setiger
TAAAAATCGGAATCCGAAAATTTTCCGCGGTTCGGTCGGTGCCCTAAACCGAACCGAAACCTCGACAATTTTTACGGAACCGTAACCGTACGACGTTGTCATATAATTTTGGTCCCAAAACTCTTTAAATCACATATGGAAACATTTAAAATCATATCAATCATTTGACTCATATTTGACGCGATTTCAGCGTTTTCCGATCGCGCAGGTTTTCAGACCTTACTTAGCTCCGTTTGTGTCTTCTGACGGCAAACGAGCCTATAACATAGCTTGAAATTCTCATTCAAATCATATATTATCATATTCAAAACATATCCAAATCATTTACTTTAAAGTATTGCGCGTTTCCGACATTTTTCAGTCGCACAAGCCAAAACCCTAATCGGCTCCGTTTATGTCTTTCGACGACAAACGAACTTAAAAAAACTCTTGTTTATCGTTTTTAACTCATTTATAATCATTTCTCAAATCATATATTTCATGTAAATGTCATTTATCATGTCACACTTTGATGCATTTAAACAAAAATGCATGAAATGCATGAGATGACGTCAAAAAGACGTATGACTCTGGTCGGGGGTGTCACACCATGTGTTAATCCTCAAATGTTGTGTGTGTTTACGTTCCAAGTTGTTGTTTTGCCTTTGTTTGTTGCTATAGGAGACAAATTATTGATTTGCCTCTGGTTGTTTTACAAAAGGGATGCTAATGAGCCCATTCTTGAATATTGTTAGGTCATGCTCCAGAGTTGTTTAAGCAACTGTCCTTAGGGAATTGTCTTTATGAATTGCTAAAGAAATGCCCACTCCTCACCTTAGTAGAGTCCATGGCTTTGTTCTGGTTTCACTTGTGTTGGTCATGGGGTTGTGCTTTTTGGACATCTTCATGCTTAAAACAGTGAGCTGCAGCATCAAATGCATATAAGTGTGCTGTATTGGGATGGTAAGTCAGAGGTCCTTAGGACTGTTTGCATACTGTCCTTTCACATTGGGGCTGTATGGGTAGTTCATTTACATTGCAAAGGCTAAATTGTTAATTGTTGCAAAATGAGCTATTAGTTCGTAATTTGAATACGCTAGGGCTTATTTCTGATAACCTTGCATGTGGAACACCATTTTTGAATTGTAATGAACTTGGGGGGGCAGATCGGTAGTTGGCATGATGCAGGGACCAAATCGTAATTTTTATAAAATCGGGGACCAAAAATGTAATTTTCCAATTCTGAATAGTACTGCCGTTTTGATGTGTTTTAATGTGTTTGCAAGATGTTTTAAGGCCAATTCTGGAATAAATTTAATCTAGGGGCAGATTTGTAATTTTTGCAAAGATTGAGGACTAAAATGTAATTTTACATAATTTGCCTCTAAAATGTTGGGTTTTTGCATGATTCATGAATTGTTGATATGATTGACATGTCTTATGACGATTTGAATGATTCTTCTACTTTGGGGAAATTTCGTAATTTTCCAAAAATCGGAGGGTTAAATTGTAATTTTGCATGACTTGCTTTTTAAATGATTATTTATTTGATTTGGCAAATTTCATGGTTTGAGTGGATGGTTTTTATAATTAGGACTTATTCGTAATTTTTCATATTTCGAATGATCATTTTGTAAGTTTCCATTAAATGCCTTATTTTATTTATTGTTGGGATTTGGGTTTATTTTGGGGATTAAAATGGTAGAATGTAATTTTAATAGGACTGATTTGTAATTATTTTCTCCTGAATTGGAGAAAGAATAATTAGGTGAAAAAGAATAATTAGGTTAGTATGTCTATATTTTTATTTTTCCGCACTTTATCGTTTTTTACTGTGTGATTGCGCGAATGATTTAAAATCACCGAATTAGGAACATCGTTAGAAAATGACGAAATTGGCTTTTTAATAAAACTTAACTTAAATTTTGGAAAACAAAAATTGGTTTTAGAGGTCGGTAAATTTGAAATGAAATTTTGGCTGGCGTACTCAACCCTCTTACTCAGATCTTTTTGGTTTTAGACTTTTTTTCTTTTTTTTAAAAAAATTAAACGGAGTCAACTTTTTATTAAAATTGGATTAGTTTTTTCTTAAAAACTAAAACTTGTTGGCGACTCAAAAATTTTTAAGACCGACTAGTTCGGCATGCACATACCAAAAATGTTTTATCACTATCTTTTGGATAACAAATCCAAAACGAACATCATTAGTAATAAAAAACTTACAATCATTCATAATTGAACTAAGCATAAAAGGCATCCCCCTCAGCGTTTATAAGTTTTTTCTTCTGGCTGAGGGATTGTCGGGTGTCTAGAGGTGCCTTAAGCTGCAAATAATTTTCATTGTTCTAGGAAGAGAATTTAGCATTATAAATCAGGAACTTGCCCCCAAAGCTCCCCAATGATTGTGTCACATCCTCTCGAATGAAACCAGGACGAAGATCTTTAACAATCACCTAAAAATCAACATATAAGAGAGGGATTCATAAAGGGTCTTCATTGGATTTTATAGGAGACAAGATCAAAAGGTGTTTATTAAAAGACTATAGAGCTCCTTCAATGGCTCTATCAAAATCCACCTTTTTATATAATCTAAACAAAAACATTTTCACTCCAATATTAGTTATAGTGATTCCTCCTAATGGATGCCAAAGATATGCTAAAAAAGATTTCATTGTCAAAAAATTGATGGAATTATGAGTAAGAAACATCCGCTACAAGGCAAAACTTATAGCTTTAGATAGGAGACGCTGTGTCATTTCAAATATCAAGGCTTCATCCTCTTCATTAATAGCAATATAAAGATCTTCATCAACAGTAGCAACTTAAGGATGCTGGTCTTGATCCATAGACATAGACGAAAAACAAAAACTTAGAGAGACATGCTACGAGAGCATAAGAATGCAAACAAAAATTAACTGTTATTTAGTTAATTATCTCAATTTTTTTTTTTGTAAAAATAAGTTAACGGTGTAATTTTGTAAAGGGGTAATTACTTTCGGGTCCCTATGGTTTGGCGCAACGAACTCGTAGTTCCCTCTATTTTGGAAATTATATCATCGGGTCCCTAACTTTTGAAATATTATACTCTCAGGTCCTTCCATCCAATTCTGCCGTTAGTCAACGAAAAAGTCAACGTTTTTTTTTTCAAAATGACCAAATTATCCTTTGGTTTATTTGAATCGAAAGTAATTATCCTTTTGTAAAAGACCCATTAAATTCCATCTACTATAAAATGAGCATTTTTGTATATTCTCTTTATGGAAAAAAATAGAAAAATTATACAACTTACAAGTATAATTAATTAGTAAAATAGCTTATTCTTTTACGAGTTTATCTTTCATTTTAATTTTATTATTATTTTTATTTAAAAATTAAAAATTAAAAAATATCAGATTTTCATTCTTTCTCCATCCCTTTCTTTCTCACCACTGGTTGCATCAATTTACCGTCAAGAAAGGTTGTGTTGTTTTATGCTCCTATGATTTGCGTCGGCATGGGAAGCGACAGAGATCTCCATCGACGGTTGGTCCTTTATTGACCTTCAACTGTGGTGATTCTGAAACGAGAATCACGATGAAAAAAAATTATGATGCTCGAATGAAAATCGCGATGCTTGAATGTTTCACTGACTGATCTAGTGCTCTGGAAGATCATGAGGACTGACATTAATCATCAGGCATTTCCATAGACGCCAGTGATCTCAGAGAAGATAAAACAGATCAATTGATTTTGTTGGTTTTAATTTAATTGGTAGTTGGAAGGCAACCAGTGGCAGCAGTGGTTTTTCCGTTGTGATGAAGGTTATTGGTGGTTCGTGCTAGTTGTTTTGTTATGGCGGAAGAGATGCGGTGGTTTTACAGATGGACGAAGAAGAAGATGAATAATGTGATGGTTTTCAATTTTGCCCCCATATTTTTTATGTTTTTAAAAAGGCCCTCATATGTACTTGTATTATATAAAATTTAATAATATTGATTGATATTGAGTTTTATTGATTTACATTGATTTAATATCTTTTTAAAGTTTGACAAGATTCTAAAATATATAATTTTACGTGACCGGCGATGCCTAGGGTTTCTACAGGTTGGAGATGAAGTTAGTTTATTCATTTGTAATGTATTTTAGTGAATTGTAATGAATTTTAATGAACTTGTAATGAACCTTACTGAATTATATTGATCCTTATTTATATTGTTTTATATTGAACCTTAGTGAATTGTAATGAACCTTAATAAATTGTATTAAACTTTAGTGAATTGTAATGAACCATGGTGAATTTTTTTAATGAATCTTATTGAATCCTATTGAAACTTGGCAAGTTTAATTACCATTACAATTTTCTAGTGACGATGATGGCTAGGGTTTCTAGAGATTGAAGATGAAGATGGTTTATTGAATTGTATTGAAACTTTCTGTCTTGTACTGAATCTTACTGAATTGTATTGGACCTTATTGATATTGATTTGTACTGAACCTATTAATTTGTTTTGAATCTTACTGAATTGTAATGAAGCTTATTCAATTGTAATAAATTTTAGTGAATCGTAATGAATAATAATGAATTTTTTTAAATGAATCTTATTGAATACTATTGAAACATGGCAAGTTGTGCAGCTTCATCTTCTTCATTCTTCAGAAACCCTAACCGCTACCCTCTTCTAACTGCCACCTGTCGGAAATCGTCCACTGGAAACACGGCAACGAAACTCATCGTGCCATACCAAATCGGAAAGCTCTTGACGAGACGAGTCGTTTAACACCAGAATTGAAGCCATGGGTAGCTGGAAGGTGGTGAAATTTGTGTCAAAAAATTCTACAGATTTGAAAGTTTTACTGCCAGTATGCAGTGGTTGCTGAAGGCCGATGGAGGTGATCTTGACGGCACTGGACTTGGCCAGAAATTAGCTACATGCTGGTTCGTGTATCGTCGGAACTTCGAAGTGGCTGTTGGAAATCATTATTTTGTGTTGTCCGTTTCTTTTCATAAAAATTAAATTTATTTTTTTTAAGAAGGGGTACTTTTGACATTTTTATCTTACTTTTTATCTAACTTTTTATCTAATGTGCTTTTGCTAATTTTTAAAATTTTTTACTATTTTTATAAGTGAACTATAAATATCTCATATTGCTAATTGTCCAGAACATAAATAAATGTTTCTCTTAAATTTTAAAACACCTAAACCAAATCTGTTGATTTTATCCCATTGATACTATGGTGATCAAAACTTAATATGGACTCAAAAAAAAATTCAAATAAGTGTCGATTTGTAAACATTGCTACATATACAAGAGAAGAGAAGCCTGTCATTTGTCTTAACCTTAAGGATATGACGTAGGGAAGACGATCCTCCATGGAACCATTTGGTTTTTGTATTTAAATAAAACAAAAATTGTAAAATATTTATTTATTTATCCATCTTCTTCTTCCTTGGGAAGTCCGTTTTAAACTACAATGTGAATCCCTCTTAAAATACTGTTAGACTCTTCAAAACGTAATTGTATTGTTTGATTCAATTTATATACTTTATTATTAGCTTTGTCTTTTATTGTTATTTCTCTTTGATTGTGTTAACTTCCAACTATATAAATAAACTCTATTTTTAACTGTTTTTTTATTTTTTTTTTACGGAAAATAATAAGAACCGAGCTCAATATTCTCATATGTTAAAAATATTCTAAAATATGTAAAAAATATACAATTTTAGAAAGTCGTATTAAGAAAAACTAACGTAAAGAATTTAAAAGTCTGTCACTTATTTTAATAATTTTATCCTTGAACCATCCTAAAATCCAAACAGCTTACCGCTATGACATTTTTTCACCATGTTAAATGCAACTCAAAAAATCAATTAACTATTTGGACTTACATAAGTATTAATAGCAACACCAATTTTCATATGTTTTCATTTGATTCATGTAAGAAAATTATTATATATGTGAACAGAGTAATTACTAATAATATAGATATGAATATCTAAAGAAGTGATTAGTTACAGAAATATGAGCAATCTAATCATAATCCTATAATTAGAAGAGGGTAATTAATAGAAATGAAGAGTGTAACAAACTGAAGAAGGTGAACTAAAATTTTGGTGAAGTTAAAACAAAAAGAGTTGGTTATAACATCTCACAAATTCCAAGGGTAATATGAACAGGTGTAGAGCACCTCCATAACTTCACATCCCAATGTTACACATATTTCCCATAATAAATCTTATTAATTAATTAATATTATTGTTTTAACTTAAACTTTTGTAGGGCATAGAATCCTCTGCAACTCTCTCCTACTAATTTATTCAACAGTAACCAATTAGCTTTATCACTGTTAGACACTTGGAGGCGACAAATGGCAGTCCTTGATTGGTTGAAGTTGCAGAACCAATGATGACAACTCAAATGGTGGTTGTTTAAAGCAAATTTTTTAAAGAAATGTTTAAACGAATTATTATTATTATTATTATTATTCTTATCATTATTATTAAGTTAAATAAATAGCACTGTAGAATCATCAATCAAAACGAAAGAAAATGTGGAAGCTTTTGTGTTGAGAGCTCTCTCTCTCCTCTCTGTTTCTTCCTCTCTCTTTTTCTCTCTTTCTCTGTTGTGTGTGTGTGTGTTTTTTTTTTAATATATATATATTTTTTCTCCATTCTTCAAAGATTCCATCCATTTTCTGGTCCCCCCCACCATTTTTCCACAATCATCTCCTTTTAACCTTACTTTGTTTTTATCTTGGAGAAGTTGGGAAATGATATAGTAATAGAATAATTATATTCTACTTTTTGTAATTTTCTCAAATCAATTAAACATCATCATATCATTTTGGGCTAAAACTAAAGGAAGGAGGAAGGGAGAGGAGAGGAGAGGAGAGAAGAGAGGGAATTTCGTAGGACGAAGAAAGAAAAGGTTTTTTTAGCTTCTTTTTCCTCCCTCAATTGGGTCATTTTACCATTTTGGTTGGAGTTCAAGCAAAAGAATCAAGATTTAATTAAAGGGTTTGAGTGTTTGGGTCTAAGGATCAGGATCAGGTTGGTGTTGGTGTTGGTGGTGGTGGGTCTTGTTCATATCATCATCTTACCCTTGACTCTATAATCAATCAGGTAATCATTTTTAATCATTTCTCTCTCTCTCTCTTTGCTTAAAAATTAAAATCTTTTTGTTTTGTTTATCTCAAATTTTGAATTCTTTTTTTTTTAATGAATGTCTGACATCCATATCTTCTCTGCCATTACTTAGGTATCTGCCCTTTTTCTTTGCAATGTATAAATAATTTATTATGATTTTGTTTTTTGTTGGTGTTTTAATGTTTCCTGGTTTTTCTATTGTGAAGTCCCAACAACTTCAATCTCATCTTTTTTTTCTTTTTTTTTTCCTTCTTCACTGGATCTTGACATAATTTTTTTTAACATAATCTTGACATAAATTTGTGAAGGTTATCCTTTTCATTTCATTAATTTCCTTAAAAACATCATCAAATTGGAATGTTTTCTCTTTTCTTATTATGTGTTGTTGCTACCTTTTTTAGGTGACAGAGGCTTATTAGTACTGCCTTCTTATTTTAGAAACTTGTCTGTTTTTCTATTTTGATTGTATTCCAAGGACTGCATCGTTGGATGAAAATTGATAGTTTAAAATAAAGCTGATTTGGGTTTTAACATATTTATAAAGTAGACTTGGATTGGATAATTTAAGGGCAAAACTTATGTCTATTTGTTCCTAAATCTGAGTTCTTTACTCCGTTCTGGTAGTTTTGAACTTGTGTAAGCTAACACCAGTGGTTCTGTTAATTTTCTAGCTTGTGTGAAACAGGAATACAGTTTCCTTTTTAGTCTTTTAATTTTTAACTTTTATTTTTTGTAAAACCTATCAGGAATTATACCATAGCTGAAATATATCAACAACATGGGTGGATTTGATGATAATGTTGCTATAATTGGAGATTGGGTGCCTCCTAGTCCAAGTCCGAGAGCACTTTTCTCAGCAATTTTAAGCGATGATATCAGTTCAAAAACATTCCCGGAACATTTAAGGGAAAGTAGGAGTGAAGAACTCTTTTTAGGAGGAAATACTGAGAAAAAGGATGCAACTCAATCTCCATTTTCGGAGCAGAAGTCGTGCTCTCGTGGAGGCCTTGTAGAGAGAATGGCTGCCAGAGCAGGATTTAACGCTCCGAGGTTGAACACAGAAAGTATTAGATCAGCTGACTTATCATTGAACCCGGAGATTCGATCTCCTTACTTGACAATACCTCCTGGTCTCAGTCCGACAACCTTGTTAGATTCTCCAGTATTCCTATCAAATTCCTTGGTAAGTTAAAGAATCTTTAGAATTTCAAGGCATTGTCTGGTGGTTTCTTTGAAAATATTAATTGACCTTTGTTGGACTGTTCTAAATGCTGCTTCTGCACTTATCTTTCAGGCTCAGCCATCTCCAACAACTGGAAAATTTTCTTTTGTCCCCAATGGAAACAGTAAGATTTCAAGCTTGCTTCCTGAACATGGTGATAAAAGTAAAGATAATTTCTTTGAGGACATAAATGCTTCTTCTTTTGCATTCAAGCCTGTGCCTGACTCGGCACCCTCTTTTTTCCTCGGCACAACAAGCAAAGTAAGTATTCAAGTCTTGCTTTTGACAGTCTTGTTGGGTTTATAATTAGAAATGAATATACCTTAAGCTACTGTTCTTTTTTGTTTTAGTAAATTTCAAATATTGAAACTGCTCGGATACCGACTACGAAAATAGGGTCCAAATTAAATGACAGATTGGTTATTATGTTTATAAGAAATCTTGGCTTCTTCATATAGATAATTCAAGCCATTCTTCTGCAGCAATCCTTTCCCAGCATAGAGGTTTCAGTTCAATCTGAGAATTCCTTCCCATCTCAGGGTGGTGCAGAGCCAAGTAAAGTCGAGTCTCAGAATAGGAACACCCTCTCTGCCCCGTTAGAATTGTGTAAAAAAGATAATGAAGGTAACAACATAGTAACGGATAGAAGAGTGCTTGATTCTGTTGGTGGCAGTGCTGAACAATCTCCACCTCTTGATGAACAACAAGATGAAGGGGATCAAAGAGGCAGTGGAGATTCTATGGCTGGTGGTGGTGGGGGTGGGGGTGGTGGTACGCCATCTGAAGATGGATATAACTGGAGAAAATATGGACAGAAACAAGTGAAGGGCAGCGAATATCCACGGAGTTATTACAAATGCACGCATCCAAATTGCCCTGTTAAAAAGAAAGTAGAACGGTCTCATGAGGGTCACATAACAGAGATAATATACAAAGGGGCCCACAACCATCCCAAACCTCTGCCCAACCGGCGGTCAGCCATTGGATCATCCAATCCACTCATGGATATGCAACTTGATGTTCCTGAGCAAACTGGAGTACAGAGTGGCATAGATAATGATCCTGCATGGGCAGGTGCACAGAAGGGAACCTCTGATTGGAGAAATGACAATGTTGAGGTGACATCTTCAGCATCTGTAGGACATGAATTTGGCAATCCATCTTCCTCAATGCAAGTTCAGAATGGCACTCACTTTGAATCAGGTGATGCAGTTGATGCCTCGTCTACCTTTTCCAATGAGGAAGAAGAAGATGATCGAGCTACACATGGCAGCGTAGATTATGACGGGGAGGGAGATGAATCTGAATCAAAGAGAAGGTATATATATCAACTGAACCATGCGTGACCTGATTTTGCTAATGCAATAATGAATTGTCTTTTCAACTCAGAAAAATCGAAAATTACCCATCTGACATGGGAGGAGCTACAAGAGCTATCAGGGAACCTAGAGTTGTTGTCCAGACAACAAGTGAGGTGGACATTCTTGACGATGGGTATCGTTGGCGAAAGTACGGACAGAAAGTTGTTAAAGGAAACCCGAATCCCAGGTGGTAAAACTAATGCAATTACTGATCAACCTCCAAAATTTTAGCAATGAACAAAGTTTCTAATTTGGCATTGTATTGCAGGAGTTATTACAAGTGTACAAATGCAGGGTGCACTGTAAGGAAACATGTGGAAAGAGCATCACATGATCTTAAGTCAGTAATAACTACATATGAAGGTAAACACAACCATGATGTTCCTGCGGCGAGAAATAGTAATAATAGCCATGTAAATTCCAGTATGCAAAACAATGTTCATAGGCCTGAACCATCATCATCACAACTTCACAACCCCAACATGACAAGGTTCCCTGGAAGGCAGGCACTGGGGTCAGCACCTGCCTTCTCATTTGGAATGCATCAACCGCCGCCAAGCTTAGCTAATCTGGGAATGGCTGGGTTGGGTCCTGGACAGCCCAAGATCCCTGTAATGCCAGTTCACCCTTATTTACAGCACCCACACCAACAACGTGCACTCAATGAAATGGGGTTCATGTTGCCTAAAGGAGAACCAAAGATGGAGCCTTTGTCAGAACCTAGCTTCAACCTTTCAAACAATTCCTCTGTGTATCAGCAATTCATGAGTAGGCTGCCACTTGGACCTCAGATGTAAATTGTTTTTTTCTTTTTCTTTGTTTACTTCACATTTTTATTTATTATTGCTATTATTAATTTTATTGTTGTTGCAAGGAAAATAGAAATATTTACATCTTATATTATATAGATTGCCATTTCACTCATTCTGACTGTCTCTTCATGCTTTGCGAATCTTCTATATATATGCTAAATGTTTGATTATTTTCTTCTCAACTAATTCCATATAACTTGGTTGATTTATCATTTGCCAACATAAGTGAGGCCATATTCGGTAGGCTATAAACAAGCCAATCTGAGCCATCAAACACTTGTATATTCGTGTTTTCTTCATTACTAATTTAGCGAACTTGAAGAAATTTTTCATTTTTTATCTTACATATGGATTTGTGAAAGGATTTTGGAAATTTGGTGTTCGCCGCAAATTTTAATTTTTGAAAATAATTGGCCGGCGGAGGATGACGACAAGTATATTTTGGTGGTAAAAGATTATCTGTTATTAATGTCTTTGTTTACATATGAATTGGTCTGTGTTCATAATTTTAGGATTGTTAAATGAACATTTGAAGTTATATATTTCCAATCAAATATCAATAGGGTGAATAAACAAATGGTGTTAAGAAGAAGAATAATAATTATTAATTAATAATTGACTGAGTGTAAAAGATTAAATAAATTTTGTTAAAATAATCAATAAAAATTAAATACATATATTTTTAGCTAAAAGTGTCAATCTTTCTTGTTAACCTTGATTAGTTTTTTTATGTGTTTCGGACAATATTTATTGTTTTTAGTTATTTGTTTTATATTTTTTTTTTATTTATAATTTTTTGTTGGATTGAATTTTTTAAGAGGTTTTTAACTGGTTTTTTTTTTTAATTTTGATTAAAAATATAATATTTGATGATGCTTTTGAAAAATAGTATATTCGATTTTATATGTTTAACACGTGATTTTCATTTACTATTTATTCAAAACTAAAAAAAGAAAAACATTAAAAAAAAACCTTAAATCAATATCAAGAAATTAATTCTTTTAATGTATCACATTTGTTATTTCGTAAGCCACTGAAATTTGAAAACTAATTTTTAATATACTTATATCATCGTAATTGAGTTGTAAAATACCTAAAAAATTTTAAAAATTAAATATAATTTATTTTAAAATTAGTAATTAATACAAAATTTTTATTAAATTAATAATAAAATTAAATCTTCCATATTGATTAAAATTTTACTGTTAAGGAGAAGAAAATTTGTTAGATATAATAAGAAAGACATAAGATATTGTATAAAACATCTTTTATATAAACAAATAAATTGATAATACGAAAAATATATCTAACAATTGAAATTATATTAGACTTACATTAAAAAAATAAAATTTTAACTATTGTGGAAAAATCCAATATAAAAATATATATTAGTATTATACTAATATGTATAAGTGTGTTTAATTAGAATTACTTACACTTAAGTTAGGAAAAAAAAAAAATTCATACCCTGTCAAAATTTTTCACAAGTTGTGAATTTGAAAGCTTAAATAAAGCTGAAATATTTAAGGGTTTATGAAAATTTATGTCCACAAATCTACATACCATAAAAAATCTATATAGCACGTGAAAATTGTCCAAATCTATAAATTAATTCCCCTATCATAATTTTTATAATATATATACATTTTATAAAACTGTTTAATGTTATAAATCTTTTTCAATTTAATATTAAGAATATTATTATTCATAAAAATCAAAATAATATTTTAATATTTCTAAGAATATAATTGATTAATTACGAGTATTTCTTATTAGAATAAAATTTGAATTTAATTAATTAACATTTATAATAATATTTCTTATTAATTTAATTTGAATTTTATTAATTTATAATTAAAATAGTATTTTCTTATTAAAATATGATTTAAATTTAATTAAATTATTATTATAAATAATTATATATAAACAATTAGCTGAATCTATTGTCCCATTTGCTCTTTATATATATATTTACTTTGATTTTAACGTTGACTAACAAAAATAGAGTTGACAAATAGAATAGAGTGAAAAATAAGAGCGATCTAATAGTTTAATTGATCTTGAAGGACTTAAAAATCATTTGCAATTAAAGGGACTTAGAGAGTAAATTTACCAAAAATCTAAGGATGGATCCCTTGAATAAAGTTACTAATATCAAAAAGAAAAAAATTAAGCATAGGTTTGCATACTTCAAAAAACTTATAACACGTTTTTGTAATTCCTTGTGTTTGTTAAAATAACACTAATATTAATACTTCCAAATCAATATACTTTTTAATTTTTTTAATAAATATTATTTCAGTTAAAACTAAGTTAAAATTAATGTAATATTTATAGATGAAAAAATAAATGGTATAATGTTTCAAAAAATTTTTAAAAAAATTATTTCAAGACTAAAAACAAAAATATAGATTAAATAAAAATACAATAACAATTAATTTTCTATATATATATATCACATCCAATGGTAATTCTCAACAAATCTCGTATTGAAAAGAAAAAAAAAAGCTAGAAAAAATAATAACGTTTTCACCAACAAAAAATACATATTAAAAAAACTACTATTAAAATTTATTGATTAATTCTCTTTTTTATTTTTATTTCTTAGTCTCAGATTATGGTTTTACTTCAAATTAAAATTTCAAAATTTTATATTGTGGATTACATATATATATGTTATTTAAAATTCGGTGGGACTAAAATCTATTGCTCAAACTTGCACAGGAATAAAATCGGAGAAAATAAATAAAAATCTTAAAAGCTTAGAAAAGTAAAACAATTGAATCGACTCATAATATATTTCCCCTTAAAATAGAATAAGAGAATAAAGCTTTGACTCTAACTATGAACAGTTCTTTTTCTTCTTCATATTACTAAAAAATGCGATTCACTACATATACAAAATGCGATTTACTTGACTAATAACAATATAAGACTAGAAAAAGATGTCAAATGGTATTTTCACTTCTGAACAAAGATGTGTATACCTGTTACCGAAACGATTGAATTTCAATATGAAAATGACCATTATGATGACTATCATCTCTTTCACCCGCGAAATTTGACAAGCACCAATGTCACCACGTCAGTGCCCACTTTCAAGACTGCTTTCTTTTCTATGCTGATAGGTGGTCTTCCTACGAGCCATCTCCTCTCTGCAGAGACACCAGACAACAAATCTCAACCTAAATAAAGCTTAAATGCAAAATATTTCAGATGTAATCAGGGAAAATGAGCAAATGAGACAGAATCTTTGCAACTCTATCTCAAAACAACACAATGTATCTAATCCAGGGTTAGCACAATGGAAAAACAACCACAATTTTGTTCCCAATGCTTTACGTTAGTGCTTGCATGTAGGAGAGAGAGAGAGATGAAGTTTCTGAGAACTGCAGAGCTAGGGAAGTGATTGAGGCCATACAGGATATAATCATATCATCTGAAAAAGGGAACTCAAGACTAACAACTGCACTTACAAGAATATTAAGTTGAAAGCTTTAAGCTTCTCAGAATTTGAAATCAGAAAGCAAAGATCAATGGTGAAAAAGAAATTATATGTGAACCTGAGACAGTTCCGAATTGAATCGTAATGAAGAACAGCAACAATCCTTCGCTTCCTTTCTTTCCAGGAGCCTCTACAACGCTTAACAACAGGTAACTGCTTGATCCCTTTGGCCTCCATCAGCTCCTTTGCAATTGCCAAATCAGTGTCTGGATAGCATGTCAATAGTCCACGAACTTCGCCTCTGTAGCTGATCCCCCGGGTACATACAGACGAAACAAGATGGATATTTACCTGCACTAAACATCAATAGTCCCCTGGATATCATTCGTGAGAGTGAAAAAAATAAAGATGTACAATTAAGAAAGGAACAGATAATAGAAAGATTTACTGTGTAAATCTGAAGCATTATGAACCTCTTAATAGAACATAGCTTTGGTTCCTATCACTAAAAACACTGATCTAAATTGTTTGGGGACGCATGATAACTGCTGCTGCTTGTATGAATCAATGAGTGGAGGGAGACATCGACGCAGGTAGAAAAGGAGGCCAGGAGTGGTAAAAGGTTGCAAATAAAAAAAGGGCAAAATGCAAGTTTTAGCCCCTAAACTAATCAATTTAGTTTTTTGGGATTAAGCGTCTGATTTAATTGTTAAAAGAAGCCATTGTTTGATTGATGAAAAGACGGGTTGGATTTGACTAAAAGTTCCCATACAAATAATTAAGCTCCTGAACTTTTAATTGTCAATATTGAGCTGCTTTACTTCTGTCAAAAAGAAGTCCTTGTTACTGACAATTTTCCACAAGTCACGCTAATATTGGCTACATTTCCTGTTAATGACTTGGATTGTCCTCAAGTTAATGCTTAATCTGTACTGAAATATAGTAGAAGAGCTCAACATTGACAAATCAAGTAAGTTGAAGGGCTTAAATTCGCAATTTTCCAAAACCAATATAAAGGAAACATGATGTTAGTGATGAAGTAAGATGGTGAGAATTCAATCCACGTACATCTGTCATTGTTGAATCACCTATAGAAGCATCATCAGACTTGTTTGACAGCCGTCTTATGTCACCATAAGTTAGGATTCCCTCCAGCAAATCTTCATCATCGACCACAAGCACACAGTTCTGCTTGCTGTCATGCATACAATCTATAGCTTCTTTTAGTGTTGAGGTTACTGAAACCTTTACATAGTTCTTTGACATGGCCCCAGAAACCTGCAACAAAATGAGGCATTTTGCCTTGTTAAACTATAGAAAAACTGAAGGAAATAGTAGATAACTATAATGAGAGAGACATATTTAAAACCTTCAGGTCTTCCAAAACAAAATCTTCACTTATTGCTACATGATCAGGAGCATTTTCTATCACAGAAAGTTCTAGATCATCTCCACCATCAATTCTTCTCCAGACTTCATTTTTGTCTTCAGTGTTTGAAAGAGAAGAATATCCCCTTTTCAAACTACGTTTATCAGATGTTTCAGTTTCCTTCACCTGATTGGTCACAGAAGGAACCCAAATAGCTAATCCAACAGCCCCCTAAATTCAGCAGGAAAGACAGCTTTTAAAAAATCAACCATCATTATATGGCTTTGGTAACAACCACAATAATTATTAAGACAACAAAAAACTACTGATCGTTGAGATGATCTAAGTTTCCTGAGATAGTAGAAAGTTATTGAAGAGAGAATGTTGGTAACAAGATTATTTCAAATCAGCTGTTGTATCTGCAAGTAATTTCATCTTAGTATCTCTTATTATATGGCATGCATTTTGCTTTGTAGAGAGCAGGATTATTATAAACAGAAAAAGCCAGATCCTGAATATAACGTTCACCAAATTTTTGGGGAACAGTGTGAATGGCAGTGAGGCGAAGTACAACGAATTGTAGAAAAAAACCGTAGTAGGAAATCTCCACAATACCATGTAGTGATATAAAATCCATTTTATAACTTACAAATCCAATGGCTTGGATACCTGAAAACTACTTCAAATATTGGAACATATAAGGCATGTGATAACCAAGTTGGGATGACAATAATTATCAATTAGACTATTACTAAATAGCAGAAGCATTTCACAATTTTGACCAGTTCAGCAACCACACAGCCTATAAATATCACATGGGCTAATATAGAAAGCAACTGTGAAATTACCATGAGAGGAAGGACGATCATATAGTCTTTCGTCAACTCAAACAGAAGTAGAACTGAAGTCAATGGCACAGAACAAACTGAAGCTAATGTAGCAGCCATTCCTACCTACATGAAAATACTGAACAAAAATTCAGAAGGTGCATTTAAGAGAAGATTAACAAAAATCTACTCATTCGTAGAACAATTTATAATAAGAACATAATACTTTACCAATGCATATGCCTGTGGCTGAGCGACAGCTGTATTTCCAGGAATGGCTGAATTGATAATTTCTGCAGCCGAACCCCCGAATACAGCACCAACAGCAGCACCAATCATCAAACTTGGTGCATACAGTCCACCAACGAGTCCTGAACCTTTGCACAATGATGTAGCCACAACTTTGGCTACCACTAGTTGGGTTAACAACCAGATTCCAGGAGCTGATGCACTTTTTCCAGTACGTAAAATTTCTTCAACATTGGTGAAGCCCCAGTACAGTATACCTGGATACCTGAGTGCAATAATCCCAGCACCTAAACCACCTAAAGCAGGACAAACTACAGCAGGAAGGGCGAATTTTTCCTTGAGAAAGTCAAATAACTCGGTAAAATAGGAGACCAAGCGAGTGAAGGCCACACTTACAGCACCACACAGCATGCCCAATATCAGATACAAAGGCAATTCTGGAAAGCAATGGATTATATATATATTAGAGAGAGAGCGAGAAGAGACAGCATAACATGCACAGACATTATATGTCCACTATTGCTCTAACTTTCTACCTGCATTTGTTTTACAAGCAAAAATCAAACCCACTTCTCTCTCATTATTACCCTGATCCCAAATGAAGTGGAGAAGGTCAAGAAGAAGAGGAAGGGGAACAGAAAAACTCCCAGTCCATTGATGTCACACACACGCGCTAAAGTATATCAAGTTTCACACTGAATCTATGCACATACGTTTCTCAAAAAAAAAAAAAAAAAAAAAATCTATGCACATACAACTTCACATTGTTATAACATATAAGGAAGAGAGCCTATCACTTCTAAATAAGTAGGAATTCTGATCAAGTGAAGCAATTCAAGTACTAATAATGATAGAAATGTTGAAAGATAGGATATTTCCTTTTTTTTTTTTTTTTTGAGGGGTAAGACAGGATATTTCTTGTCAACTTCTAGGATGACCATTTTTACCTCAATAAACAAGACATCTAAACCCCACCCTGTTCATCTTTCCCACTTCCATTTTTTTCCATTTCAAAATCTGTCCTTTTTTCTCAGCAGTTGTTATATTTTCAAGAAAAAATCTATGAAATGATTAAGACTGTAGAAAGATGAAATTAAAAGAAATTAATGGAGTAAAGAGGCAATGAAAATAGTTCCCTTTTAGTTTTTGGATTCCAGCCAAAGGTACCAACTTGAGAAAAAAAAAAAAAAATCTCTGCATAGTAGACGCATGATTGTAAAACCCAAAAAAGAAAGTAGACTGAAATTTAAAATTGTAAAAATTCTGATACACATACTCCTAATAAAACCTTTGCAGCATATGAATATGTGCTAGACACAACCTGAATATACAGACAAAAAAGTGAGAAATAATACCAGCAGCGGATTTCAAATCATACGGAGGCACAGTGAAAGCTGATTGTGTACCGAGTAAAACATTTGATACAGTTGATGATATAACCGAGGCCAATATTATCATTGCAGTTGTAAATGGTGGCGAATTTTCAGCACGGCGAGGCCTTAACACAGTTTCGATGGCAAAGAAACAACCAGCAACAGCAGCATTGAAACCTGAACAAGGAAAAGATTGAGGGTCATACAAAACTCCAGCAATAAATATGTGCAGAAATGAGAAACAGAAGCATGAACCAATATATTTCTGGCTTGATTAAACGAAGATCATAAAATTTAGTAGGATTAGCTGTGTAGTTTATTTTTTCACCAAAAACATCGTCAACAAAAGATCTGATAGAAACAGAAGCTCAGAACAGTATTATTTCAAAATTAGGTAGTGTTTGGTAAAAATAAAAACTAATTACCAAAAATTATAGAGTGCCAATCACTGAATAATTTAGTATATGCTAAAATTAGAGCTGTAATTTGAAAGGAAAATGACTAGTTGCATTTCATCAAGTTCAAAGTTCCTTATCTATCACATTCAGTGAATTTTGATTTATTGAGACTTCTATAATTTAAGTGATGAAATTTATCAAACAACGAAAAATTTAAAGCCCTATTAAGTCTAATTTTTAAGCGCTCCATGATGCTATAATACCTTGGCTTAACTGTCATATTTACATTGAAGCAACAAAGAGAAATAAATTAGATGGATAAAATTGCAAAAGTATTTAACTTTATTAGGAGGTGAGAGAGAGCTTCAAAAAGGCTAAATAGATATAATGCTGCTAAACAGTTTTGATTTATATTGCCAGTTAAAGCAAAACAATGAAATCAGGTGACAACATAATTCTCAGGCTCCCGATTCACCAACTCTTTTGTTTTCCTTCTTAAGGGCTTGTTTGGATAGGGAGGAAAAGTGAAAGGAAAGAAAATAATGAAGGAAATGTTTTGGGATTCGAAAAATCCCTTGTCTGGAATGAAGGGAAAGTATGGGAAGGAAGGAAAATATTTAGTATTTTCCTCCCAAATTGGAAGGAAATTGAGAGACAGAGAGAAAATAAAGAAAGTACACATTTTCCATTCCTTTTTCCCTTCCAAACCAATCAAGAGAGTGGAAAATAAGAGAAGAAAGTGAATAGTGTGATTTTTTCTTCCTATTTTCCTTCCTCCTAACTTTCCTTCCTCCCATTATCCAAACAAGGTGCTGTGATTTAACAAGGATGAAGTGAAGGGATTACTTAAAAAATTGTATCCAAATTTCAAAGCTCACAATTGGCCAATTTAACTTTCAAATGGATTACAAGCAATTTAACTTTGTTAATGGGTTGTTGGTTCATTTTGATCTATTTAATCTAACCCCTATCCTTTAATATGGGTGGGAGTGATGAACATATTGGTAAGAATCAAATGGGCTCTCTCTACACTAAGGAAAGATAAAGCCATTCCTATGTCAAAGCCTAGAAGAAGGAAACTCAAGTTCAACATCAACCCTATCTTTGTTGTTAGTTTTTGTGGCCCTATAAAGAAGCAAATGACACCTAGTAATAGACCATAAACAACAAAATACTTCTTACCTGCAAGTTCAAATAAATAAGTGCAGACGTGTCCTTTGCTGAAAAATCAATTTTCGCATCAATTCTCACAGAGTTCTGTAATCAGCTTTTCTTTTGGGGTTTCAGGTTCAAGTTAGTTAAAAATGTCTTAGCAACAAAAACCCTAGAAGGTAATCAATGGTTAAAAATCCATTTAGCCTTAGGGTTCAAAAATTCCATTTAGCAACCTTAGGGTTTAAATTTGTTCCTTCCGCATGTATCTTACACCTTAATATAATCTTAAAAAATTTCTCCCACTTCCCATTGTTTAGGGCTCGTTTGTTAATGATGATTCTTTAGTTTTTCATTTTTCAAAAGCCAAAAACAGTTCTTAGTTTTCTATTACATAATTTTGTACATACATATTAGTTTTTAAAATCAAAAAGTTTAAAACATTTTAGTAAATATTTGATACTGTATTATTATATTCTAGTAAAATTAAAAAATAACAAAATAAAAGTTCTATATATGAATTGGAATTAAGAATCTTATTTTAGGATATCATTCGATATACAGTATAAAAATATTCTTAATAATGCATTCCATTTTGATTTCCACAAAATTGCATTCCGAATTTGTATCATTAATATTTCATACCAAATTACACCCCTATTCACAATAAAGTTCAATTATTTTCAGGATATATGTTTTTGCATTTAAACAAATTAATGTCTCTTTGACTAAGACAAAGAAACTTCCATATTCCAATTAAAGTTACAAATTTGGTTTATATTGATAAGAAAATTTTGATTGAATAGGCGTGCAGTGATGTTTACTATAGGCTATGGTTCAATAAAAACTTATCACTTCATGAACTTTAGTAATTAACACACATATATAGATTGACCATTAATTCATGAAACAAATAACGTAAGATTGCCTTGTTTTAGCTGTGCTTAAGCATTAAATGGCTATATGCTGGCTCCTCAAAGTCTTACTGAATCAGCAATACAATGTATTTTCTTATAAATAGCACTTTCCTATAGATACCAATAATCCAAGAACAATTCCAACATGAAAAGAAAAGATACCTGATGCAATCCCAGCTGCTGCACCAGCTGCAACAAGAGCAATCTCCCTTTCTCTGTTGTTTTCCATCATTAATAACAATCCATTGGCACATGATTTTCCAATATCTACACTAGGACCCTCAGGACCCAATGAACAACCGGTACCCAGAGTCACAGCAGCCTGAATGGCTTTTATTGTTGGGAAGACTCCTGCAACCAAATCAAAACCTTGTCTTTGAGAAGAACTATTCTGCCTTATTTGGCCTAATATTTCCACTAAGCCATGCATCATTCCAACAATTACTCCCCCAGTCACTGGAATCAAAAGAATTCGATGCCAAGTGTCTCCCAACCTTTGTAGGCGGAACCATGCAGCACCCTCATTAGGAGTACCAGCCCATGCCCATTCATGTATTAAATGCACCTACATATGATGTCAAATTAAGAAATCTCAAACAACAGCAATAGGAAGTGGTTGGAAAAAAGTCCAGAAACAAGGAAAGGCAAACACAAAGAACAACACTGGGATTGATTGAACAAGTAAAATAAAGCACACATAACCACATGCGCCTGCATAAGAGAAGTACCAAAAGCAATTTCTTTTCTTAGAAAAAAAAACACTTGACACAATTCTGAAGCAAAACATTTCCAGCAGATAAAATCTATATTATATCAAGAGATGGAGTTCAAATAAAGGGCACAGAAGCACCATATTAACAAGTATGCCAGAAGGAAAGCAGTAACGGTGGCTGAGAAGCAAATCTAACATATTTAATGTGGAAGATAAAACGACATAAAATCTGTAAAATAGAAATAACCTGCTAGCCTGCCTATAATCGAACTCCCCAACTAATCTCATAATAAGTATACAAAATGAGCTGGTTACAATAATTTTAAATAAATAAAATAGATGCCTTGAATCCATTGATCAAATTGGTAAAGAAAAAACATGTAATTGGCAATCTCAGATCGACAACTAACTAAATTGATAATTTAAGATGTAAACAAGTGATCAGAACTAACCCCTTTATTGAAAGCAGCTACACAGAGACCAGAGGCAAGGCCCAGTAGGCAACCAAGTAGAAGCAACACCCATTCTGGAGGTGCGCTATCAGCAAGAACATCATCATTAGCATCATTATTATCATGAAGATCATGGCGAGGATGATGACGTCCACCATCATGATTATGACTATGATGAGAGTTGCTTATAATATCTCTATTACTCTCTCGACTATTCTCCCTATCGATACGTTTAAAACTCGAGAGACGGCGACCCGAAAACCCTCGATCCAAATGTTTAAGGAGGAGATCTTTGATACCACCGCTGCCACCGTGACTAGCACCACTCGTACTGGTAATGGCTTGATCTTCCAAGTCGTGACCGTTACCGTCATCGTCATCTCTGGTTACCAATAGAAGATTTTCATCGCTGTACTCTCCTCTTTCTCCTCCTACCATATCTACCAACAAATTCTGCTTCTACTGAGATCAAAACTGGGAAGGAGGATTGAATAATAGACGCGTATTCTGGTTGTACTTGTACAAGCAATGAATCATCTTCTTATTTCCGGTATTTCTCAACTTCCCATTCCTTTCATTCGAATCAAACAACAACCGAACGTATTACTATCCTTTATTTTATTTTTTTATTATAATATTTTTTATTATTTTAAAATGGTTTAATCATAGAAAATTTATATTTTTCTTTGGAAAAATTAGGATTTTCTAATTGAGATTTTTCCTAATTAATTATCGTATTTTAAAAAATGAGCTACTTTATTTCCGTATTTCCTATCGATTACACTAAATCTCCTTCCACTTATTTTTTCAGTTAAATTAGATATTATAGTAAACACTTTTTAAATTTGAGAAACGAACTTCTTCCTCGTTTAATAAGGATTGAAATGATAATTTAGTCTTGATTAATTATTTTATTATTTTTAAATAAAAAGAAAGAAAATGCAGAAAAAAAAACAGCTACCAACGACAACCAAATAGACAAAATCATATAACGATCGAAATAGTTCAAAGAAACGAACTATTTGATACTGTAACGTCCTCTCTTATACTTACGTTATAAAACATGTCATATTTTTTTTAAAATTTATATGACCATTTTAAATTACCATGTTAAACTATACCACAACATTATAAACCAACATATTACATTTTCCAAATATCAAACATACATAATTATAATTCATTGTTTTAATTTCACAATGTCTTATTATCCCAGAAACTTAATAAACATATATATACATGCCAAACCAGAAAAGTAATGCTATATAGGAATAGCATTAAACAAAATTCTATATGCAACTGATATAGATGATGTGACGTGAGGGAGAGAGACCTAGACTTCAGCTGTACCGACCTGAGCAATAGACCAGTGAAGTCTTAGTACTTCACTCAGACAGCAAACCTGAAAACATAAATATGTGTTTTATGTGAGTTGCAAAACTCAGCAAGTGCTAAATAGAACATATATAATAAATAAGGCAATTTATCAACTATATCAACACCATTCATTTTCAGTTCTCATATATCATTTATATAACGGCTATAATAGCAAATGCATAATGATATGTCATTTCTTATTCATTGGTTGTGATTTATCGACCACATGTTACCCCGGGAATTTCACGGCATAGTAGTATCCATAGCTGGCCAACAACTTGTAAGACCGGAATTTATCTTCGGTCAAAAAGGGATCCACAGATCAACCTTTAATATGCAGTATTCACCAGATCATTTTGTATTGTATATAACCCGTAGGTCTTTCTATAACATATTAGACCAATAGGCCTTTCCATCAAATCATAGAGGAAACTGTAGTTTCTCAAACGTGAAATCTGCAACATTAGTAACGATAATCACAACTGCCTTATTTAAGTTCCGTGAACATATACTTGAAAATCATATATATCATATTATCATGCTTATATAATCTCATACTTGTAATAATCATGTAATCATATAACCGGATTTCATTACCGGTAACATTAACATGGTATAACATATATCATTTATTCCAGATCATATAACTCAA
>CANUEY010118309.1:0-28058 GCA_948099555.1 Croton setiger
CAAAGTAGCAACCTCAAAACTGCCTCTATACTTAGAATTTTTACCCAGAATTTTGTTTCTCTTCTCACACGATTTCCAGCCCTTTTCTAACCAATCTAACACTTCTAATCACATCATATACAACCTAAAAACATACCCAAACAGTTGGATGTAAGGATTTGCTAAGGTTTTTCTCAATTCACTCTTATTTTCTTCCTTTCTCTTTCTTTTCTCTCTTCCTTTCTTCTTTTTGTTTTCTCTTACCAAAAACTAACCAAACCCACCTCTTCATTCCCATCACCTATCAATCCAGCAACCACAAATTAACAGCCAGCAGCTTGCCCATTTTTTTTTGTATGAAAATATCTCTTTTAACATATTAAGCCTTTAGTAGATATCTTTATTTACTTTTATTTACTTCCTTCACATCTAACTTTCTTCAATTCCAGCCCCCAAATTGCTCCAGCACCAGCTTAAAAATTTTTTTCAGTGTCAAAATAAATGGTATAACAGGTGTATGAAATTTTATAAAAATCGGAATCCGAAAATTTATCGCGGTTCGACCGGTGCCCTAAACCGAGTCCGAAGCTCGATGATTTTTACGGAACTGTAACCGTACGACGTCATCGTATAATTTTAGTCCCAAAACTCTTTAAATCATGTATGGAAACATATAAAATCATATCAAAATCATTTGAGTCATATTTGACGCGATTTCTGCCTTTTCCGATCGCGCAGGTTCGAAAACCCTACCTAGCTCCGTTTATGTCTTCCGACGGCAAACGAGCCTATAACATAGCTTGCAATTCTCATTCAAATCATATATTATCATATTCAAAACATATCCAAATCATTTACTTTAAAATATTGCGCGTTTCTGACATTTTTCGGTCGCACGAGCCAAAAACCCTAATTGGCTCCGTTTATGTCTTTCGACGATAAACGAACTTAAAACCTCTTTTGTTTATCATTTATGACTCATTTATAATTATTTCCCAATTCATATATTTCATGTAAATGCCATATATCATGTCACACTCTGATGCATTTAAATAAAATGCATAAAAATGCATGTGATGACGTCAAAAAGACGTATGACTCTGGTCGGGGGTGTCACAGTTTGTGTGTCACAACGAGGACATTATGCCTAAAAGAGAAGAAGTTTGTAAGATCCCATATCGGATATTGATTGAGATTTGATATGATATATAATTTAAACCACTTAACTACTTAGTCAACTTAAGTTAACCATTTTAGGCCAATGGATTTGGGTATATGTAGTTGACAAATGCAGTTAATATGGATCATTTTGGAGGCTTGTGCTGGGTTGTGGCAGCGATGCTAAGAGACTACCACTTTCCTTTGCAATCTAAATTTCTGTCTTTTCTCTTATTCTGATCTAATTTTATTCTATTCTAGAGAGCTTTGTTCTAGAATATTTTTTACTTTGACTTTAAGAAAAAGAAACCTAATCCCTTTCCAACTTGGAAATAGCTCTACACACTCCCAACCTATAACCTACTTACGTCAATAAAACCATGCTATATTTTTTTATCATACACATGTCATACTATAAATCATCTTGGCTACAACTCCTATACCAGATATAACAAGTCCTAAGTATAATTTTAGAAGTTATACACTTATATGCAATCAATATAACAACTAACATGCATATGACTTATCGTAAATTTATTCACTATAACTCTTAAACCAATTATTACATGCCTCATCAATAACTATACAACATATAACATAAATCTGTATGACAAAATTAAACGAATGATGCAAATGTGAGGGAGAGAGATCCTAGGCTTCAGCTGACCGATCAGGAAAAAAGAGGTGAAACTGACGCCGCAATTGCCAAACATAAACCTGAAATCATAGACATACAATTTAATAAGTTGCATACTCAGCAAGTACAAACTAAAACATTATAAAACAAGATAATAAATCACAATTCAAAATCATACACCAAACCTATCGATGGCAGACTTATTTCATATGATTCTGTTTACCTTGCGAGTTGTAACCCATTTAGCCACTAATTCCATATAATTCAATAACAACGGGAATATATAACTATATACACATACCTTTGACATAGGATTCCGTTTATTCTATAAGCCGTAGCTACTATACCCAAAGATTCTTTACAATTTCATATAGTAAATACAATTTGGCTGACCTATAGCAAATTCTGTATATAAGGCCGGAATTCGTCGGTCACAAAAGATTCAATTTCACATAACAGTCAAAATCTCATATTAATAGTAAAAAAACATAACCATATGCAATGCAAATGTCATATGATTCCATTTAATTTCGTTGTGATCTATTGGCCATGTGTTGCCTTGGGAATTCTACAGAACAAGTATCCATAGCTGGCCAGTAACATATAGACCTTAATAATTCATAGGTCAATTCATATTTATATAATGATCCGAAGATCCATCTGTAGCATAATTTGATCCGAAGGTCCATCCATCAATCAAATAGAAACCCGTAGGTTTCTTTCGTGAAATTTGCAAACACTAGTTACGATGATTACAACGGCCTTAATAAAATCCTATAAGAACGCACTGACATGATAGATATCCATTATCACAACATTTCATATTATTCAATGACCGGGCTTCAATACCAATCCAAACAGTATATATATTTAGTAGCAAATTTCAATAAGTCAATTGGTCGAATTTCAATACCGACTCAATGACCAAAATCACAATATTTCAATATTTAATAAATTCAAATGACCAGACTTCAGTACCGGTTCAAACAGTTCAATAATTATATATTTAAAGCAAATAAATCAATTGACTGGGCTTCAGTACCAGTCCAACAGATAAGCATACAATATCAATTTCACATAAATCAAGCGATCGGAGTTCAATACCGGTCCAAACAATTCAATTATCAGATAAATCAAGCAAACAATTCAGTTAATCGGCTCTAGTATTGATCCAAACAGTTAATTTATCATATAATTTCAATATCAAATAAATCATTTGACCGGGCTTCAATACTAGTCCAAACAAATTAAATATTATAAAATAATTTTTCATTCATTAACAAATCATTTTAAACAATACAAATAAGTAAGTTTACACTTACCTCAAAACTGAGAGCTAGATCGAGTTTTGGGTTGTTTATCTCGTCCCCCTCTAGAACTCGATGCTCCTATATTGCATAATATAGTAAAAATATTCAAATTGTCATATAAATAATTCACATATGCTATGATGCATGATTAAACATTTATCTCTTTTAATTAATTTAATTTTATTACCAAATAATATTATTTCTTTTGAATTTTAACTTAAATCACATATTTTCTATATTAAAATCACTTAAAAAACACTATAAAAAATTAATTATCAAACTTAATTTATCAAATATTAATCATATTTAACATTAATTATATTTATCAAATTTATTAGTCAATTTGTCCAAATAATAAAAATAAATTCAATTTAAACCAAAAAGGACTGAATTGAATAGTTTTTAAAAGTTTTCTGGGCTTAATTGAAGTCTAGCAGTAAGTTCTGGGGTCAAAATATAATTTTCAGAACTTAATTTGGGGTGGAGGGGTGAAATTGAAACATTTTAAACTTTTTAGGGGTATAATTGCAATGCGGCAGTAAGTTTAGGGACCAAAATATAATTATTTTAAATTAATTTCAGGCTGAGGGGCCAAATTGAAATGTGCTAGAAACTTCAGGGGTCAAAATGCAATTTATTAGAAATCAAATTTGCCAAGACTAAATTGAAAATAATTAAAACTTTGCTGGAAGGACTAAATTGCATTAAATTATAAACTTTAAGGGTCAAAATGTAAATATATCAAGTTTAGGTACCCTGGAGGTAAAATTCTCCAAAATGTAGCATAGGCTATCGTTTTGGAGCTTCTTCAACCTGCAGGCAAAAGCTTTCCTTGCGACTGCGCTGTTTTTTGGCCCCGATTCCAGCCAAATTTCCAGCGTTTTCCGGCCACCTTCGATGCCGAAAACCTCCGAAGGCTTCTCCTAAGCTTTTCCAACTATCCTAGGTACCTCATGTACGTGAATTCCCCTTTCTTTTCTCTTTTTTTCCTTCTATTCTCACGTTGCCCTTTTTTCTTTCCCTTCTGTTTTTTCTTCTTTCTGGTTTCTCTCTTCCATTTCTCTCCCTCCTAAACTGTTCTCACTCTTCCTTGGACTGTATAGAAGTCTTGGAACCCCTATTTTCTTTCTTCTTTTCTCTTCTTTTCTCTTTTCTCTTTCTTCTCTAGTTTCTGTTTTCTCTTCTCTTCTCCTTCGGTTTCCTTCTATTTCCACCACTTCAACCTCTCTTTTGGACTCTAAGGAACTTGTTCCAAGTTCTTATAACCCTCCTTTACACCTCTTACTAAAATTTTAACTTTAAACTTAAAATTATCCAAAATATTCTATTTCTTTTCTTTTTTCTTTTCCCTTTCTGTTTTCTATCCAAAACCAATCCCTTTAAACCATTTTCTTTCATTTTAATTCTAAAATAGTAAATAAAAACTATATTTAATTTTTGGCGAAATCGGATCCAAAAAATATTCGCGGCCCCGTTGGCGCCCGAAACCGACTCCGAAACCTCAACAAAGCCAAAATCGTATGACGTCATCGTAGTTTTAGGGTTCCAAAACAAATAATATTTATTTAATAACCAAAATATAAAATGCCAAATTCATTTCTTTTAAATTTTCTGCGTTTTCGACATTTTATTGGTCACACGAGCAAAAACCCTAAACAGACATTGTTTACGTCGACCGACTGTAAACAAGCCTAAAATTTAACTTTTTCACATTCTTTACTTAATTCAATAACATATTTAAATCATTAATTTCTTAATAAATAACAAACTTTAATTTAAAATTATACTTATGCGATAAGTTACGTAAAATTCACTTTATGTTAATAATATCATCATGCTTGACGCCTAATTTGGTTAGTGATGTTACATAAGTCCTGCCCACATCTTATAAATATGGGTCCTCATAGTACATTCAACACAACTTGAGAGACTGTTATGCAAATATCGCTTATATTTTGAATATTTGACAAACTAACTTGAATTATGATCTACTAATATTTGTTTAAGTGTTATTTCAGCAAGACAAGTTGAAGCCAAAATGGACTCATGTCCAAAAAGTCAAGTTGTGAAGAAAACAGTGCAACGTAGCGCATGCATCGCAACTCACGCAATAGTCGTCTAGAATGTTTTGGGCATGCATTATGCACGCTACCTTTAGAGTCTCGTACGTGAATCACGCAAGCTATTAGTCCAGAAGATGGAAGTTAGGGTTTTTGATGGAAAGGAATAGATGGAAGAGAAGAAGAGGGAAGGAGGCAGAAGCAAATGAAGGAAGTAAATTAGAGATTTTGACATACAAGAAAAATTACTACACTATCCATGGACAGTGCGGGCAACATAAAATCCATCATCACCTCAAACCCGCTATAGGTTATGTTTTTACTCAAATATCCTCCACTCATTTTTGGATCGGATAAAATCTGTCTCGTGCAGACTGGGGCAATGCGGATATCCACTGGATCAGGACAAATGAGCAACCCTAACCCTACCCCACCCTACGAGGTCATTTAAATTGAAAGATTTCAATTGATAAAATATAAACATTTTATATAATCATCAAATTCTATTATTTGTTGTAAAAAAAAGAACAAAAATACAAGGAATTTATAGATTCCATCATAGCACAAATCCCTCATTTTGAAGGGATAAGTCTCACATAGGGGTAGAATTTCATTAATTCCACCGTTTCTATTAACGATGGAATTAAAAATATTAATTATACTATATATATCCCTAAATCCATGAATTTTACCAAATAAAAAAAATTGTACATTACATTAATATTTCCTATATTTCACATTTCATGCATTTATTAAATAAAAAAAATCCATTAATTTTTAACTGTATCAATCCCAACCATTTACATGAATTTTTATTGGTCAAATAGCCACAAAAACCTCACTTCCATCAATCGGTTTAGTGTCAAACCGAACTGATTTCTCGGTTCGGTTTATTTTCCGAATATAAAAACAGAATATCTAATAGGGTTACTTCTTTTTCCCACCTCTAATTCCCAAAGCCTTCACCAACACAAGCTTTCTTTTTCTCAAAAAATGTTAATCTTCAACCTACAATTTCTCCTTCCTCTGCTTTTGCTTCAATTGCACTGTCCCATTATCGTTGTTAATTGATATGTCACCGCCGACGACACCAACACCACCACCACCTCCAGTTACCGCCACCCATAAACCTACAAGTTTACCTGATTTCTTTGTTACTGCTCTTTCTGTCTTCTTCCTCTTCTCTTCCCCCTCCTCCTCCTCCTTCAAGCCCCCTTTTTCCAAAATCCCATTTATTTCGTTTCCATTAAACTCTCGCCGTTTCCTTAAATTTCCCTCCATGCCCATCTCCAAAACTAATCATAATTTCCCCAGTCCTCAGTCTCTCTCGGATTGGCTCAAGCCCCGATTGCCGTCCGATTCGTTGGCCTCATGGGGTGTAAGACCCGGAACAAAGAACGTCCATAACCTCTGGCTCGAGCTATCTGAAGGTGAAACCTCTCTCGCCGATTCCACTCCTCCAATTCGTACCGTTAGTGTTGTTTCGGTTCGAATCATCGGTAAAAACGATCAAATTCTTGTTGAATCGCACCAGGAATTGTCAGATGGTAGCGTAAGGAATCGGTGCAGACCCCTATCCGAGAAAATGAAACCCAACGAAACCCCTGAAACTGCTATTTATCGTGCAATCAGAGAAGAGCTTGGTTCCATAATGAATGATTGTGGAATTGTAAGGATTTTGCCTGGTTCATATAAAGAGAAGATTGAGGAAAGAAATTCAATGTCGTATCCGGGGTTGCCTGCCCGTTATGTATTACATTCTGTAGATGCGATGGTAGATGGGTTGCCTGAGGGTGAGTTTTGCACGGAAGAGGTGGAGGAGTATTCTGATTCTGAAGATAAGAGAACGGCGGATAAAGCTGTTTCTGTTAAGAAGCATTTCTGGAAATGGGTTAGTTCTGATTCAGTTCAATCTTGATATATAGATATAAAGTTTTCTGCTTTGATTACAATTTTAACAATTTTGCTTTCTTTTCGTTATCATTATATAATTAAGACTTGGAGATGCTAAGAAATTCTGTCTACTGTTTGGATTAAACATATATGAAAGGTCTCATAGTGTAGATTAAATATAAGAATGAGAGATTTCCATCCTTTATCTCCAACTTAAAATCTGAGACGTATTGTGTTATAACACAATTCTACATTGCTGTTTTTGATTGTGATGATAGGCTTGTTTTAATTCTTAATACTATTTCTTGAATTTAAGGCCTCTGTGTAAAATACCTGCGGCATTTGTAGCTATCAAAGACAAAGAGCCGACAAAGAGCCAGGGTAAGCTAATTTTTTTTTTGGTTAGAATGGAGTGAGAATATTATGTTTGGATCTCAATTAGTAGTATTAGCTGCAATTGAGGTGAAGTGTAGTGGCCACCACATAGTGTAATAGGGATTGAGGGGTGTTGTGAGGGAAGTTAATTTTTATATTGCCAACTCTCATTAGTTTTGCTATTTACTATTGCAAGTGGCAATAGTTACCATAGCACGAGCTTGTGTCTTGCTAGTGTTTTCCTATTTCTTTATCTTCCAAGGGTTATAAGAATTCCCTTATTTTAACAACTAATTAAATCTCTCAGGAATTAGTGCTTGTTGGTTGAGTCATTAGGAAAGGGATAATGGTTGCATCTAAACCACAATGTCATTGTAATGGAAAGAAGTCATATTTCCTATTTAATAGTCTTTCCAATTGGTAGTGAAAAGCTTTAGGGCCTTTCATATGTTTACACCTTGAGTTTTGTGGGGTGTCACATTTTCACCTAATACACCATATCTTGCTATCTTTATAATGAGTGCATTTAAATATTTGATTTTGGAAGAAATTGAACAAAACAAAAAGTTTAGCAGACCTGTATGGCTAGCTAAACTGAGGAATTCCATTAGTAAAATTTATTTGTAACAATCTACAAAATCAAAACAGGGTTGAAGTTTTGCAACACTTCAGTATTTGGAATAGTAACACTATAGCAATCACTGTTTCTCGCTGCTAATGGCACAAGCCTGGGAATTATCATTTTTATCTTGTCATCGTGAACTCTTGAATAATTTCAATAGAAGAAGGAAACTAGCTAAAGAAAGAATTACATTATTGGACATTGTGTTTATTAGTGGAAATTTACTTGAAATTGCCAGCAAGATAGATCATTGCTCCAATGAATTAGTCAATTTTACGATAGATGCTAGGAGGGTGGAGACTTCTGCATTCATAGTGGTGGCTTTGTGCATCGATTTGGTTGTGGTGGTGGTTGTTGCAGTGGGGACGAATTCTTGACCATGGTAGACCACATAAGCAGCTTAATCATGGTTACAAGTTACATTAATTATATATTGAATTGGGTTGTATGGATATTTGTGCGCTAGGGTGTAATAATTCTTTAACAGGTCAATTGAACAATACACGTACATGGTCGGAGACAAATGAGAAGTTGTATTCAGGAAAGGATTTTTGTAATGACAGTGAGATATATCTTAAAGCAGGGTTTGTTTCTTTCTCAGAATCGCTAGGATTTTGGCTCACAGTATGGTCTGATTTTCTGTAGCCAGTTGTAATATGGTATGTGCTGTGTCTCGAGTTTCTTAGGAGTATCATTTAGAAATGTCTTTAGGCTACCATAGCTTGTAGTTGGGAAAGTAATCTCTTATTTGGATTTGATGCAAGTGGTTGACTAATATATGATCGTTGAATTTTGAATAATTAACTTGCTTCATAATGGGTTTAATTGTACATTCTTGGATGGCAGTTATTGTGTACATGAAAACTACTAGAGAAAATGATGATATATCATATATGTTCAAAGGCTTTATTTGCTTTAGAATTAAAATGACTACAAATCTTTTGGTCTGGATATTTATTTGCTATATCAAACAAAATAAATAAATGGACGTTGTAGACGGGTTAGGATTCTGTTATGTATTTTGTAAGGATGTTAGTAGAAGTTTTGTAATGGTTCATGGTATTGTTTGGGAGTTGGCAGAATGCTCATATGCCCCTCACACTTTTTAATTTTGCCAATTTATGCAAATTTCAAAGTTTGTTTTTCTTTTTTGAGAAATTATATGAAATAGCATACTTTTGGACTTTCATTTGACATAATAGCACTTTTTTTTCAAATTAGTGATATAACACATTTTTTTTTTTAATTTAGATATGGATTGTAATTATTAATATTAAATAATATTAATATTAATAATAAATGGAATCTATGTAATAAATGGAATCCATATTAGATATGGATTCTAATTATTAATATTAGATAATATTAATATTAATAATAAATAGAATCTATATTAAATATGGTAGTATTATTAAAAACTTCTAATCAATTAATAATTTTGTTACAATTTTCCAACATTGTGGATAAATTACAATATCATGATTTTTTTTTCTGAAAATTGTAAAAACATAATGCATTTTTGTATTCATATGATTGTGCTAATTAAGTGTAAGTGTAATTTCACTTACGCACAACATCAAGATGAAATTTTGCAGTGTCAAATTATCACTCCTATAAAATCTAAATATTTTAATTGTGTTTTTTACGAGGGTAACATGTACATCTAAAAATTTCAAACTAATTTGGATATACAAATTCAAAACATAACATGCACAACTAATATGAAAAAAAATTTTGCTGACATTTGGTTGGCAACGTTCTTTTATTGATTAATGAATGCAGTGTTAGATGCAGCATTATAAAAAAAATAGTCAAATTTTTTTTGATTAATTTATATTCATCTAAAATATTATGAATTATTTTATAAATATTAGCGGTAGTATGTGTTTCGTCAAAAGTACGGAAGATAATTTTTTTTTTCAACTGTCAAGAATGATTATACAAGATACGATCATCCATAGTAGCAAATTGAGCAATTAATAACTTTTTTCTTTCTTTGAATAAAGTTAAGATATTTCTTTTAGTGGTATTTCTGGAGACGGTTTTATCTAGTGGATTAACACATGATTTTAAAATTTTAATAAATCAACAATTTTTATCAAAAGAAAAAGATAATTTTTCAACATATATTAATTCAGGTAAGCTTTTTTTTTAATATTTATCATTAAAATTAAAAATTAAATTTTTAGAAGATATGTACTCGGAAATTTGCATTTGCGTTCTTTTTCTTCTCCATGAACTTCGTGAGATATTTCTTTTCCAAGTGTCTCTTCATTGTTTTATATCCTCCGCTCACTTTTCATTTGTAACGAGTGTTACAATATTTGCAAATTTGGAAATATTTGACATTTCCAACGGACTTCTTTCGGAAAACTGTGATATATCAGTTGTGTGCCTTTGAGAAATATATTGTGGTGGTTGTATTTTGATTTCCTCCTTTGATTGCATTTCAATACTATAAAAAAATTGAAGAATATAAATTATTTTAAAAAAATATGTACTCTAAATGAAATTAAGTGAAAAAAATAAATTAAAAAATTAACATAAGTGAAAAAAAACTTAAGTGAAAAAAAAAACATAAGTGCAAAAAAAAAAAAATTACTTGAAAAAATAAACGTACTAAAAAAAAATTAACTTAGGTGGAAAAAATATCGTGTTTGTTGTTGCGACGGTGGCGGCGGCGGCGGTATGATTTTGCCAAGACTTCTCAGTTGTGAAATCGTCAAAATGAGTCGGCGAATTTATAGGAATCCTACCGATAAACATTTAGGTTCTCATCGGATAGACCAGATAATCAAATAAATCATGAATTATTTGGTCTCCAATTTCTTGAATTTCTAGTTTCTTACCATTTCCTCTGGCGGTGCTTGTTCTCAGTTGATACATTTTTTTAAATTGAAATTAATAAAATAATATAATTTGAGAGAAAAAAAAAAATAAGAAGAGTAGTAGTGTAATTATAAATTGTAATTACGAAGATAAAAAATAAATTAGCATTAAGAGAATTAATTAAATGTAGAGAGAGAATATGAGATTATAGAGAATTGATAGACAAAAGTTGTGACCAAAATGTGCTAATCCCCTTCCAATTTATAGAGAATCCCTATAATTCTATTGGACGTAAAATACTCTTGAAAAATGATCGTTAATTGCTATAAGGAGGGGCAAAAATGTCCAAACTTCAAAAAAAAAACCCAAACGACATAAAATCGTTGGGCCGGCGTGCTGACAACGGTTCGAACCTAACATTTCGCAACCCACCAGGCTCACTAGGCCTGGCAGTTCCCCCAATAGCCAAAAGCCTGCCGGTTTTTCTGGTCCTAAATGGCGGTTAATCGGGAACTAAAAAAAAAAAAAAAGGTTAACCGGAAGTTCGATAGGACAGTTCGTGGATAGTTACGGTTCGTGATGATTCACGGTTCAAAAATGGCTTGAAGTTTAACCGGACCGTTCCTCTAACGGTTCTGATTACGGTTTGGCCAGTTAAGGTTTGGTGGCGAGCCGGACCGGTTAATCGGTGCGCCCAAACAGACCCATGACCATATTTATTTGTCAATATAAATTAGTATTTATCAATATAAATTAACATTTGTCAATATCAGTATTTCTAATATATATTAGTATTTGTTAAGATAAATCAGTATTTCTTAATACTAAGTTGTATTAAAAAATATAAACAAATATTGAATAATACTGACTGATATTATTTTGAAAAAATTATAAATTATATTGATAAATATTGATGCATATTGATTTATATTGATAAAAACTGATTTTTAATTTTTCGATTAAAGTTCCTAGAAACCACCTAGTTTTGTCAACGATAATTTTTTTGGCATCCTGGTGAATTTTGAAAGAATTTTAAAAAATTTTATTTTTTTATTTAATTAAAATTTTAAAATAAAGAGTTAATTTTGAAATTTTTAAAAATTTATAATTTTATTAATTATAAAGTGTTATCTCACTACATATTTATTTTACATATTTATAAATTTTTTTTTCCATCAAAATTATCACCAACTTGAAAAATTTTAAAATGTCAATTTTGTAATAATTTTAAATTTATTTCCTCATCTTCATTTTTCTTAGACACTCCCTCTCATCTTCATCTCTCCATCATGGATAATCCTTCATCTCTTAAAAAAAAAAAAATCATAAAAAGAAAAACTGAATTCTTTGAAGAGAAATACTCTCAATTCTTAAGGAAGATGCAAGAAGTGAGATGTATATCAAAAAGCTTTTGTGAAAAATTTTAAGGAATTGTGATGTTGGGGTTTTAGGTTGTAATGTGTCTTTGAAAGTAAAATATTGTGTTACTTGTGTAGGTGTTTTATTTGTTTTATCAGTATAGGTTTCATTGAAGGTATTTTATCCATCACGAAATAATGGAATTAACACTCCATTAACATAAGACAATAATAGTAGGGTCCATTTTAAATTCAAACTTTATAAAATAAATATGAGATTGGTAATACATGTAATTAATAAAACTTAAAGACACGCGATCCTCCTCTTCTTCCTCCTTTCTCTCTTTCATCCAGATGTGGATTGCAGATAAAAAATGCAAAGAATGGAAGCAGTTGTTTGATTGAAAACAGAAGTACTAAATAAAAAATGGGTAGTTGCATCAAATATCATATATTTTATTTGAAAAAAATCAAATAGCACAAATTTATAAAAATTAAAAAAATAATATATATATTGTTGTGTGTACTAAAATACCGTCCCAATTAACTAATTCATTTTTTCCTTCTTCTTCTTTTTCTTTTTCTTCTCCTCCTCCTCCTCCTCCTCCTCCTTCTTCATTCTTCTTCTGCTCCTCCTCCTCCTCCTCCTTCTTCATTTTAGGTTTTTAATTTGATTTATAAATTGTATGTGAATTCTCCTCCTCCATTTATGAACTGTATGTGATTTATAAATTCTCCTCCTCCATTTTAGGTTTTTATTTTTTTTCTTCAAATTTGTTGCAAAATTCTATTTGTTGGTATATATGACAGTATATATAGACTATATATACTGACATATATATCACAAAAATAACACATAACCTAGTATATATGAATCATATATACTATTATATCTACTCCACACTAATCATAGCATATGGCCCTCACAAATAGGCATACTCTTTATTTGTTGGTATATATGACAGTATATATGAATAAATAACATATTACCCAGCATATATGAAACCACATATACTATTATATATACTCCATAAATCATAGTAATGGATTTTACAAATTATAATACATACTCGAGTATATATAGTCTATATATACTATTTTATATACTCGAGTATATATAGTCCATATACACTTGTATATATATCTCGAGTATATATAATCTATATATACTTGTATATATACCCAAAGTATATATATTCTATATATACTTGTATATATACCAGGGGCAGTTTTGGGTTTTTTTTTATAAAAAATATACTATTTTTTTTATTTTTAGAAATATGTGCTATTCTCTTAATTTTACTATAAAATTTGTGCTATTTCTTTAAAGCTCCCATAAAAATTTCACCCTTTATTTTCATAAAAATTGCGATTTCACCATATTTTGAATTTATTGCAAAACTACTCTGAATTTTGTGATGTAATTGTAATTTCAACTTGAGTTAAAAATTTTGTTCTTATGAAATAAATTCATATGTTTTGAGACTACCTAAGCCAAAAATTTTGTCCATAAGATAAATCCATATGTTTAGGGACCAATTAAGTAATTATATATCATATTGCTAATTTTATAAGTAAAATTTGATTAATGGCGACATACTAGAGAGAGAATAACAAGATAAGTTAAAGTTAAATATGTCTTCTTATTTTTGTCATCTATCATCTTAAAAAAAATTTCAGACTACACTTTCTTTCATCATCAAACAAAAAAAAAAAATCATTTTCAATACTTAAGAGTAGAGGAAAATGAAAAAAACACAGTTTATTGGAGCAACGAACAATAACACAATGTGTATGTAGAAAATTGGAGAGGAATTTAGAACTAATTTTTTAAATAGATTTTGAAAAAAAAAAAAAAAAGAAGTTAAATGTTGGTTGAAATGGAAAGAATCAACTAGCTAGTAGACTTTATAGTTTTGATTTTGTTCAAGTGGCAAATTTTACTTTAAAAAATTGATTATATGATATATTATTTTTTAACTAGTTCCTAAATATACGAATTTATTTTAAATATGGACAAGTGTGATTCTAAATATATCAAAGAATTCGGAGAGATTTTGAAAAAAAAAAAGTTCAAAATGGAGTGAAATCACAATATTATTTAGGCCAAAATAGAAAGAAATAAAAGATGGAACAAAAGAGAAAAACAAATGAAACAATATTTGGTAGAAAAAATGATTTTATGGGAATCATCCAATCTTTTCATTTCTTCGATTGAAGATCAATTTTATGGGAATAAAAACCTCTTTCATTCTTCCCCCAATTATTCCATTTCATTAAAGAATAAAAATACTTGGAAGAACAAAACAATTTTCCAGTTTATTTTCGTACTCGGTTTAATCCATGAAATAGAATTAATTTTGAGTTGTTAGTGGATAAAATCTTAAACTTTTTGTTCTTCATGATTTCTTCCTTTGAAGAAAGATTTTATGGGGACAATAAATTCTTCCATTCTTCAAGATTCCTTGATTATTGTTTTACTTGTTTTTAAAATTCGTTTCCGTCTTACATTAATTGAAGGCATACGAAATTAGGAAATGAAAGGAAAAAAAAGAAAGAGAGAGAAAAAAAATTACGTGTAAATTAATTTCAAATTAATAATGAGTAATTACTTTTGGGTCTCTGAAATTTGGTTTAACATACTCGTAGGTCATTCTATTTTGGAAATTTTATCAATGGGTCCCTAACTTTTGAAAAAATAGACTCTCAGGTCCTTTCGTCCACTTTGGCCGTTAGTCAACTGAAAAGTCAACGTTTTTTTTTTTTTCAAAATGACAAAACTACCCTTTGGTTTAATTGAATCGAACCATGGTTTATTTGAATCAGACCATTCTAATTATTAAATCAAACCTGTGGGTCTCATTTACTATAAAAATAAAAAACAACTCAAAGAAGGCTCAAACCTGAGACCTCTTGGACATTAAAATTATATGTTAACCAACTGCACCACAACATCTTTAATGTATTAAACTGACATGATAATATTTTATTGTGTAAAACACAACCATTCACTTTTTATCTCTATAGCAATTATCTATTATTTCAATTAAGATTTTATTAAATAATTACATATTTATTTTTTTTATCATTCTAGACAAGTTTGAAAGTTAGACCTTAAAGTTTAACTTTTCCGAAAAATTAAAAAGAGTTTACAGAAAATTTAGTGTTTATTTGGAGAAATTAACAAAAATTAGAAAACTCATATTTTTTATTTAGAAAAATTAACAAAAATTAGAAAACTCATATTTTTTAGGGGTAATTATTTTTGGATCCCTGAGGTTTGGTTTAATGTACTCTGGGGTCTCTCTATTTTGGAAATTGTATCATCGAGGGTCCCTAAGGTTTGGCCTAATGTACTCTGAGATCCCTCTATTTTGGAAATTGTATCATCGGGTCGCACAATAAATATTTGATTTTCTTGAATTAGAAATATTAGTTTTTTAATTTTTTTTTAATTTCTCCAAATAAAAAGTATGAGTTTTTTAATTTTTGTTAATTTCTCCAAATAAACACTAAATTTACTGTAAACTCTTTTTAATTTTTCGGAAAAATTAAACTTTTCCTTCTAACCTTCAGACTTATCTAGGATGATAAAAAAAATAAATATGTAATTATTTAATAAAATCTTAATTGAAATAATAGATAATTGCTATAGTGATAAAATGTGAATGGTTGTGTTTTTTACACAATAAAATATTATCATGTCAATTTAACACACTAAAGGTCTTGTGGTGCAGTTGGTTAACATGTAGCTAAATATTCAAAAGGTCTCGGGTTGGAGCCTTCTCTAGGTTGTTTTTTATTTTTGTAGTGAGTGGGGCCCACATGTTTGATTTAATAATTAGAATGGTCTGATTCAAATAAACCATAGTTCTATTCAATTAAACCAAAGGGTAGTTTTGTCATTTTGAAAAAAAAATGTTGACTTTTCCGTTGACTAACGGCCAAAGTGGACGGAAAGACCTGAGAATATATTTTTTCAAAAGTTAGGAACCCGTTGATATAATTTCTAAAATAGAAGGACCTACGAGTATGTTAGGCCAAATCTCAGGGATCCAAAAGTAATTACCCCTTAATAATAATATTAACTACATATGTAAACTAATTATTAGTTGGTCTATTAAACTGACACAATATCGGGACTGTTTCAAGCTGATTCTTTGTTTCGACTTGATTCTTGTTTAATTTCTAGAATAGTATTGAATTCAAACTAGATTGAGGTCCGATTCCTGATTAATTTGGTCCAACTTGTCGGTCTCGTTCGGTTTTAAAAACTACGTGTTTTTTAAAATGATTTGGAAATTCAGTATTCTAGATTCAAGACACCTCATATTCACAATTTGTTTGATCTCGTCCTACAATGAAAACTATGCTATTTAGAAAATTGAATAAAAAATACAATGTTGAAGTGAATAAAAATACTAAAAACAGAAAACAGAATGAAACAAAATTAATCTTTATTCAAAATTGAAATTATAACAGAATTAGCTTGATAAGATCAATCACTTGATCTATTCACACTGTATTACAAACTGTATTAATAGCAATGTACAGAATGAATAAATCATACAATTCAATTCATTTTGATTCCAAAACCAACATGGGTTTTAGAGCACAAGGTTTCGGTCAAGAGATTTTAATCTCTTTTAGGCTCATCATTTACCATTTACTTACCTTTATGGTAAATGAGGTGTTGATGATGATAAATGCTCAAGCTTGATGAGATTTCCAGAATTTCAAAGCAGCTCAATCTCTTTCTGTTTTCAAAATTATTTTAATGTTTTTAATTTCAAAAATTCTCCTTCTTTTAAAATATATTTGAGTGTTTTATTTTAATTTCAAATTTTAAAGGTCTTTTAAAAGAAAAATTTTATTTTAATTTTAGTTTAATTTTCATTTTGTTAAATTTTAGTTTTTGTCTTATTTTATTTTATTTTCAATTTAAAAATATATATGTTATTAAAAATAAAATTTTAATTTAGTTTTAAAATTTTGTTTTAAAGAAAAAATAAATTTAATAAGGAGGAGAAATTTGAAGAGAATTAGAAGAAAATGATGAAATTGAAAGAAATTAAAAGAAGAAAGGAAGAATTGAAAGAGTAAAATACAGAGGAAGGGCGTGATTGAAAGGGATGAAAAGAAGTGGGGGTGAAAAGAAGGATAGCAACAGAATAGAGAAATAAGGCCAAATCAAACCACAATCAGTTCGATTCAAGATTTACCCCTTTCTGGATTTAAAGAATAAAACGACAGTGTTTTGAGGTAAAACGACGTCGTTTTTATAAGTGGGAAGACAAAAAAATAAAGCGCTCGTTTTTATAAGTGGGAAGACAAAAAAATAAAGCGCTGCGTTTTGGCATGAAACGCTGCGTTTCAAACCAAAATGCAGCAGCATATGATGAAACACTAAAGAAGAGCGTGTTCAACAGAAGATGTAAATTAGAAAGCATAGAACGAAGGGAGATGCGAGAAATTGAAGTAAAACAGAAAGAAAGTTGCAGAATGGAAACAAAGGTGGAGATGGGGAAAAAGTAAGGAGCAGAAACGAGAATTGAAGCGTAACAGAATGGAGAGAGAAAGAGGAAAAAGTAGAGTGAAGGTGAGGCATAACAGAAAGAGGAAGGAGAAAAGGAGAGTGAGGACCAATTCCGGAAAAAGGGGGAAAATGTCACAGCTGGATGCTACCAGAAAGGGTGCGGTTTGGAATATATAAGGGAGAGCTAGCTGGAGGAGTCTCAAAGGTGGAGCAATTTTTGGGAGAGAACTAGAAGTTGAAGAGAGGCCTTCTGAAATTAAAAATTGAGAGAAAAACTGTGAGAAAGAGATTAAAAATTTGATTTTAGTTTCTATAAAAGCAAGCTTTGATTCTTAATTCAAAATTCATTTAAATCTAAGAATTAAACACTGCTTCAATTTCTGTTTTCATTTTTAATTTATTGTTTCAAAACTGAGCTATGAAGTTGTAGATTCTAAACTCCATTTCAATAGCAGTTAGCAAAATCTGAGGTACATTTGATCTTACTCTTACTTTAATTTTCATTTAAAATGAATGGAATCATTTGGGAACCTGATTGAATATATTGAATGGTTTTGCTCCTTTCTGTTTCTTGTTTTAATTCTGTTTTTTGTTTATATTTGGAAGGTTTATGTTTCCTATTTTCATTTTGTTTGATACTTATATTCTGAAGGCCTTCTTTTGTTTATCACCCCTTACTGTTCTGTGCATATTGTTAGATGGATATGGTATGTTTCTCATTTTAGTTGACTTGCATATATTAGATGAAGCTAGAACTAAGGAATCATATTTTGTTTTTGTGAAAACTGATATTTAAAAGTTAGGACTGAATGGTGTTGTTGGTTGTGAAAGTTGTGTTGTCCAACAGGCTGAAATCTTGTTAATAAGCTATGCCATGAATTCTGATTTTATTCTAAATTTATTGATTGAAGTTTGTGTATAACATGATTGTTTCCAATTTGAGTATTCTTCATAATAATCTCTTTTCCTGGTTTGCTAGGAATATTATCCTTGCTGGTTGATCTGCAAACTATCATTGTTTTGAAGATTATTTAGCTAATTATATAATTGGTCTACTGTTGGATTTATGATTTTGGGGTTCATTGATAATATCAGTTTCTAGCCTAGGATCTGTGCTGTGAAATTTCAAGTTAAGAGTCAATTTGAGATGTTGAATTGTCTTGGGTCTCTAGTTTCATTTGCTGCCATTTAACATTGTTAATTGCATCTCCTAGCTCCTGATTCAGTCTGAAGGTGTTACTGTTTCATTTACTGCTTGTAGGATTGATTCTGGATTACACCATTTACATGTTATTGATGTTTTATGGTTGTAAATCTTTTCTGATTTGGGGATCAAAAGGTTAAGCTGGAATAGTTTGTTAAAATTGTTGAATAGTAATATAATTAGGTTCTGTCTGCTTTAAACCAATACATTATTCATAAATTTGAGATTGAAATGTTTTAGGGTCATAGTTCATCATTGATATCTGTTATTGTGGCTGCCTATTAAAGTCAGGAAAGATTGAGATGTTGTTGTTGTTGTTGATTGACTGCATTCTATTGTTGTTATAGATTATAGTGTAGTTCTGGTATTCTAAGATGCTTTCTGGATTGTATGATCATCTCTAACTTTTCTGTTTTGAGTCCAATATTTGTCTGTGCATGTTAATGTCAAACATAAAAATTCATATTAGGATCATTTGCATTATTCCAGCATGAAAGTAGGTGAATAAACAATCCAATACAGTTATATTTCTATTTCTGTTTACAACTTAAATGAGTAAAATCATAAAGTTTAGTTACTGGTCAATAGTGATTTCTGCTCCTAATCAAGTTTTTTCTACCCTTGCAATTTGTTTAAGTAATATGATGAGTTGTTATGCATGTGCTGTCTTGGAATTGCAATCATATATTCTGTTCTGTGTCGATCTTCATTTCAGAGTCTAGAAATTTGTTTACACATTGCATACTTGTTATTGTTATTTGTTGTATGAAGAAGATTGTTGTTGCATGTAGAGGTTGCTATTTATAAGGTTGCATAAGATTGTTGGAAACTATGAAGTCGAAATTTGTTTGAATGAAATTTTGAAATAAAGAAGTTGTATAGGCTGCATAGGGATAAGATGCTCTTTTTGAAATTGTTGAATATATAATAAGGGGTATTAATATGCTGTTGAGAAGGAAAATGCATGACGGAAGCCTAATTTGAAAATAAAACATGATGCATGGGTCATTTGTGTAATTTAACATCTTTATGGACTGTTTTGTAATTTTCTTAAACCTTATGGACTGTTTTGCAAGCTGTCACTTGTTTGGGAGTTAATCTTCATGAAATGATATAACAAAAAATCAATTTTGGAACCAAAAGTGATGTTGGGGCAATTTTGAAATTTTTGGAAAATTTAAGGACTAAACTGAAATTTTGCATGATTAGGTCCAAATTGTTAGTTTTGTATGTTTTATGTGTTCATGAACTATTTAGACACTATTGCATGTTTTAGGGGCTAAATGGTAATTTTCCAAATGATAAGGACCTTTTTGTAATTTTTTATATTTTCAGGGAATTTTTTTGTAATTTTGCATGTTTGTTTTAAATGTTTTAATTTATTTGTTTTGGGGTGTTTGAGATTTAGTTTAGGGATTTAATCGGTTAGAATGTAATTTAATAGGACTATTTTGTAATTATTTTCTCCAACGGAGAAAGAATAATTAGATCTAAGGGGTGGACGATTTATTTTTTACAATTTACTTTCTGTAATTTACCGCTTTCTATTTTGTTTTTGACACAAACGATTTAAATTACCGAATTAAGGACATCGCTAGTTAGTTTTTCAATAAAATTTTAACTTAAAATTTGGAAAACAAAATTGGTTTCAGAGGCCGTTAAATCTGAGCGACAGTCGAAATGAAATTTCGGCTGGCGTACCCAACCCTCTTACTTAGATCTTTTTGGTTCCAGACCTTGACTTTCTTTTAAAATAAAACGGAGTCAAGTTTTTTATTAAAATTTGGATTAGTTTTCTTAAAAATTAAAATTTGTTCCCGAAGGAAGGCGACTCTAAAATCTTTTTAAAGACTAACTAGTTCGACATTGCGATCCAAAAATGTTTTGTCACTGCTTTTTAGCAATAAAACCAAAATCAAGCGTTTTACAGTTTAAATTGGCAACTCTGCTGGTGATTTTACAGTTAATCTCTGGCTTTTATCACTTAAGGTTTTTAACTGTAATTAAGGGTTAACTCTTTCAAGCTAACCAATTTGTTTTCCAAATTTTAAGTTAAGCCTTTTGACAATAAAAATAAAGCTATCGATGATTTCTGTCATTTATTGTTTGTTTTATTGCTTTCCTTATAAACTATTTAAGATTTGCATTGCATACTTCAATATCTTCTATCTCCGTTCTACCCCATCACCCATACGGTAAGGTTATCAGTGCGACCGGTTTGCTGCCTTCTGAATTTATTCGGATACACCAGTCGGAGTATTGGTAATACTTATCAACCGTAACTCTCGTACTTACGGGTATATAAAAAGGTTTTAGGCCTTCGAAGCCGAAGCCTCGCTTACGGAGACCAAGACTTGTCAAACCCGACTTAACTCACATATAGTCGACCTTAGCAACTTTCGTTTAGGATTTTTACCCAATTTAATGTGCTGTTACTTTGAATCATCATCCTAAATGCGAGAGAAAATTGACAATCTCAAAGTCCTCCGCTGACTGTCGAGATTAGACAAAAAATCCTAGGGTTAGGTATCGGAATTTTGATCAAACGATGCCGTGTGTGAGCGATATAAGGGTGGAGTTCACGTATTTCCTACCTCCTGTTCCCCATTTTGTAAATAATTATCTGTTATCATGCATCACGTAACGTGATTTTCCTTTTTCAGCCATTTAGGAATCAGTTACTGTTATGGGCCGTGGGCCCTAACCCAAGTTGGTTGTTTAATTTGAGACCTTTTGTCGAGGAAAGGCGAGATAGCCCAATCCGGAGCACAATTCAAAGCCTGCAAACGCTCACAGTTGGAGTTCAAAAGACAAAGTTTGAAAATCCAAAGTGCTACAAAATAAGATTACTCGGCGACAAAGCATAGCTACTCATGACATTCAACGTCACATCAATCTGTACTATACTTGTCAAATCATTTGTATATAAATGTAAATCTGAACCATTTTGTTATGAATGAAATGGAGATTCTAGCTATTGCATTTTTTATGTCTTTTGAAGTGAGAAAGTGAGAACAGTAATCAAATTTAAAGAATAGAAAACCAACAAAAAAATAGAAAAAATGAAAAATTAGAACATTGTTTAAGTGAAAATCGTGCTTAAGGCAAAAAGAAAGGGTAAAAAAAAGGAGTGAAAATGATTAACTAGAAAACCAAAAATGGTTAGTTAATGACAAAAGACATCTTAAATGTACTGTGCTAAACTATACTCGCTTACTTTGACAAAACTTTTCAAGTTCTCCAAACGACTACGGCGGAAGGACCAATGTCCCATGACAGTAAACTAAAACATTAGCTTGCATTCATTTGTTGTGCAAATTTTATTTCTCCATGCATCCATGCATACATTTTCTCTTCTAATCATTTTTTTCACAGTTAGTCGTAGCTAACAATAGATTCATCCAGGAAAAGCATTGAGCCAAAGTGGGTCAAAGACAAATCTAGAAGATTAATCAGACCTACTGAACCCATGATCCTAGAAGAATAAAAAAAATACAAGCAGTATGGCTGAAAGAAAAGGTTTAGAAAATTCAAGAGCTGAACCTAGTGAGCACTGATATACTCGGGTAGAAGTTGAGATGATGCTTAATGAAATGCTGGCGGCAAAACTAGCTGAATTAGGGTTTGCTCCTCAAACGTAGACTCAGGCTCCAGCAACATCCTCTACTCCTGAGAAAGGAAAAGAAACGGAGATCTTTGATCCAGTACTAAAAGAGTAAGATGTTGCGTACCATAAAGAGTTACTAGAAAAAGGCGAAATCCAGTAAAGGTATTGTGGATATCCCTGATGAGTTGGTAAAGGGAAAATCTGCTTTAGAAGAAGAATTGGAAGCAATGAAGAAGGAGATAAAGAGAATCAATACTTAACTAGAGGTGGCCACGGGCCGGTTCCGGGCCTCTGCCCATCGGGCCACGGTTTAAGGGAGATGGTGTGACACCCCGGACCTAAACCCTACGTCAATCCGACGTCATTTCATGCATTTTCATTAAAATGCATCATGATTTAATTTGATAAATAAGTTAATTATGGATTATATGATTTATATTTAATAATATATGATTTAAATAAGAGAAACAGGTTATGTTATAGGCTCGTTTGCCGTCGAAAGACACAAACGGAGCTAATTAGGGTTTTCGGACCCGCGCGATCGGGAAATGCCGAAATCGCGTAAAATATGAACTATATGACTTTGGTATGTTTTGGTATGTTTTTGAATATGTTTTAAAGAGTTTTGGAACCCTAATTTTGCGACGACGTTGTACGGTTTTGGTTCCGCGAAAAACGTCGAGCTTCAGAGTCGGTTTAGGTCACCGACCGAACGACGACTTATTTTTGGATTCTGATTTTTACGAAACTTCACCCATATGTTATATTATTTATTTTGACTTTAAAACACTACTGAAATCCAGAATTAGAAGTGAAAATGGGCAGATTTGAGAAGAGAATTTAAGGAAGGTTTATTAGAAAACCCTAAGGTGTAAGTTAAGTGGTTAAATGTGGATTTTGCTTAATAAACAAGGAGGAGGTGTAAAGTGGTCATTTAGAGATGTGTAGCAACTGGTGTAAGTGTTTATAAAGGGTCTGGACGTGAGGGTTTAGTGTGAGAACAGAAGTAAAGAAAGGAAATCAGAAATAGAAAGAAAAATGAGAGAAAAAGAAAAGGATAGAAAACAGAAAAGAAAAGAGAAAGAGAAGCTAGAAATTTTACATAGCTGTGTTCCTGAGTGTCCAGGGAAGGTGAGGAAGTGGTTAGATAGAAGAGAGGGACGTTGGGTTGGCCGGAAAAGGGAGAAAACAGTAAGGAATAGGAAACAGGGCAGAAACGATAAAGTTGGAAAAAAGGAAAGAGAGGAGAGAAAAATAAGTGCATGAGATGTTTTAAATTATTAGGAAGGGTTGTAGGAAGGTAGAGTAAGGTTTTACGTCGAGTTTTGGTTGGGAAATTAGTTGAGGAAGTTGATTTTGGCCGGAAAAAGTTGTCGGGAAAAATAGGGGGCTGCTGGGAAACTGTTTCTGTCAAGGTTGAAGAAGAAGGTCCAAAACGACACCTTGGGCGTGCGTTTTGGGACCAGGCGTAGGCGCGTGGGTGAGCTTCTGCGAGGGAATCAAAATGCACGCAGTTTCTGCGTTTTGATCTCCGGGGCGCTTGAGTGAAACGGCACAAGGGCGTGCGTTTTGGGGATTTTTGCTGTTTTGGTGCCTGGATCTCGGTATAACTCTATTTTTAACCCTTGAACTTTATATGTTTTTGCAATTAAGTCCTGCAGATTGAATTTTTACATGTTTTCAATTTAGTCCAGCAGAATTTAATTATGGAAATTTATAGATTGACCCCTGTAGTTTCTAAAAGTTGCAAAATGGCCCTTCTGGGCAGAAATTGATATTTTTGGTTATTTGCATTTTAGTCCCTCAATTTTTAATAATTGCACTTTTGACCCAGAAATTTTTATAAATTATGTTTTAGCCCTTTCATCCTAATTTCGACGTCTTGAATCCTTTCTTAACATCAGAAATTTATTTTGAAATCGTTTTGAGGCTGAAAATTCAGATTTAAAATGTTTGTTAAAGAATTTAAATATGAAATTGGTTTTAATTATTTGGTTGGTTTATTTAAACTTGGATTTGGTTTTTATAATTATAATTATTCTTAATTATAATTATTATATGGAAAATTGAGATTTGTTATATGTTTAATTATGATATGAAATAACTTTTGAATTAGAAATTTATGGATTTAATTTTAAACAGAAATGACACAGAGATTAATTATGAAATCATGCATCATAGAATATATGGATTTCTGATTTGGTTATTTGAACATCATTGCTATGTTATGCATTATAGGTGCATCGAGTTCTCGAGCGGCACGGGGTAAGGAACCCGAAGGCCACCCGAGTTCACATCAGTGAGGTAAGTGCTAAGGCCACTTACTTATATGTGTTATTATATGAATTTTTGTGATATTGCCTATTATGATTCATTGAGTTGTATAGTCTGGGATTGAGATCTGATCACTTATGAGGTATGAACTACTGTTACATGTTTTTGATTAAACTGTTTGGACGGGTACTGAAGCCCGGTCAATTGGATATATGTGATATTTGAACTGCTATGTTTGTGGTTCTTGAGTCGGTATTGAAATCCGGCCAGTTGAGTTATATGATCTGGTTTATATGATATATATGCAAATGTTTACCGGTAATGAAACCCAGTTATGTGATTATATGAAGCATGATAATATGACAAGTATGATTTCATAAGTACATGTTCATAGAACTTAATTATGGCTGTTGTGATTATCGTAGCCAATGTTGCAGATTTCACGTTTGAGAAACTACGGTTTCCTCTATGATTTGATGGAAAGGCCTACTGGTCTGATATGTTATAGTTAGACCTACGGGTCCTATACAATGCATAATGATCTGGTGAATACTGCATATTAAAGGTTGATCTGCGAATCCCTTTTAACCGATGATATATTCCGGTCTTACAGGTTTGCTGGCCAGCTATGGTTACTGATATGCCGTGAAATTCCCGAGGCAACATTTGGTCGATAAATCACAACTAAAGAATAAGAAATGACATGTCATTATGCATTGGATGTTATAGTTTTGTTATATATGTTATAAATGACCTAAATATGAACAGTATTGCTATGTTTTGATGTTTTGCCTTATTTGTTATATGATATTGCCTTGTTTAGTACTTGCTGAGTATGCGACTCACACAAATCACACCATGTGTTTTCAGGTCTGCTGTTTGAGTGAAGTACTGAGACTTTACTGGTCTATTGCTCAGGTTGGTACAGCTGAAGCCTAGGCCTCTCTCCCTCACATCACGTTATCTGTATCAGTTGCATATAGAGTTTTGTTTAATGCTATTTTTGTATATTATTATTATCTGGTTTGGCATGTGTATATATATGTTTATTAAGTTTTGGGATAATAAGACATAGTGATATGTAAATAAAGAATTGTAAAATGTATGTTTGGTAATTGGTTTATGTTTGATATATGCTGGTTAATGTTTGAATTGGAATAGGTTAATGTGAGACTTAAAAGATGATATAACTATAAAAAAAAAATATGACATGTTTTATGACGTAAGGTATAAGAGAGGACATTACAGATGGAACCGGAACCGGCCCACCGAACCGCCGGTTCACGGAAAATAATATGATTTGATTTTAAAACTCAATTATTTCAGAGGATTAAATAATTAATCATGCATCATAGCATATGTGGATTTCTTATTTGATTAATTGGATATTATTGTTATTTTATGCATGATATGAGGATCGAGTTCTCGAGCAGGGGGGGTAAATTACCCGGGACCCAACTGAGCTCGCAGCAGTACAGTAAGTGTTAAACCCACTTACTTATATGTTTGATTGTGACTTTGTGAATTTTCCAAATATGATACATTGAACTGTTTGTACCGTTACTGAAACTCGGTCACTTGTGATATATAAAATTGCTATGATTTGATTATAATAAACTATTTGGACCGGTACTAAAGTCCAGTCAATTGGAAATATTTGATATATGAATTATAATGTTTATGATTTCTGAGTCGGTACTGAAGTCCGACCAGTTGAGTTATTATGATATGATATTGGATATATATGTTGTTTAAACTGGTACTGAAGCCCGGTCATTGGATTATATAAAATATGATGATATGAAATGTATATTATATAAATGCATTTCCACAGGACTTAAATATGGCAGTTATGGTCATCGTACCAATGTTTGCAAATTTCACAAAAGAAACTTACGGTTTCTTTATGATTTGACGGATGGACCTACGGGCCAAATATGTTACAGAATGATCTTCGGATCTTATATGATACAGAATGATCTTTGGATCTCATATGTTACAGGTTAATCTTTAGATCCCTATATGATATGATTGACCGATGGTTTATTCCGGTCTTATATGGTACTGGCCAGCTATGGATACTTATATGATGTGAAATTCCCGGGGCAACACTTGATCAATGAATCACAACTAAATTAAATGACATAACATGTCACGATGCATCTTATGATATTGCTATGATATGAGATGATGAATATGATCTGGAACGGTGCTATTTTGCTAAGTTATGATAATCTGAATTATGTTTTGGAATTGTGATATTTTGCTAAGTTATGATAAGCCGAATTACACGTTTGGTTTATATGTTGTGGTTTACACTTGTATATGGATATGTTTTGACTGATGTATGAAATGTAAGGTAATACTAATTATAGCATCTGTGACTTAATGGATAAATGGAATCCTACGTCAGAGATAGCTATACTTTTGTTATATGATTGGTTAATATGGAAATATATGGAATTATTGGTTAAGTCAGTTACGGCTCGCAAGTTAAAAAGGAAACCTATGAAATAAGCTTGCCTATGACAAGTTCTGTTTAATAATTTGAAATTGTGAATAATTGATTTGTTCATATTGCATAGTTTATACTGAGTATGCAACTCATTAAATTGCTTTTACATGTGTTGACGGTACCGAAAAGGGGGAAATTCGGGTTTTTACCAAAAACAAGTTAAGGTGACAAAACATTTTTAGCTTTGGAATGCCGAAACTAGTCGGTCTTAAAAAAAAACGGTTTTAGAGTTGCCACCCGATTTCGGGACACCAATTATATTTTAAGAAAAATGACTCCGTTTTATTTTTGAAAAAGGCACTGGTCAAAATCAGAGATTCGAGTAAGGGGATAAGGTACGACGGTTTAAGTTTTACTTAAACCGCCGCCCGGTAAAACCGGCCTCTTGGTTTGTTTTTCTTTCCAAAATTTAAGTTTAAAATAAAATGCCGTTGCTGTGATTAAACTAACGATGTTCTTAATTAGCGATTTACGGTCATTTACGAAAATGATTACAAACATTTTCAATTTATTGAAATCGATAAATAGCGGAAATTAAAGTGCGGAAATATTAAACAACTCTTAAATCTAAATTATTCTTTCTCCGATTCAGAGAAAATAATTACAAATTGATCCTATTTAAATTACAATCTACCCATCTCGATCCCCGAATTATTTATTTAAAACCCCAAAATACCCCGGATGCATATAAATAAACATAT
>CANUEY010118334.1:0-54511 GCA_948099555.1 Croton setiger
TTCTGCGTGTTTATTCCTTGAATTCGATTACATATTTATACAGTAGAAATGTACCAGAAATTCCTAATAAACTGGGATTTGGATTGTTTGTAATCTGATAAGCTTGAATTCAATTCAAATTCTTGTTCCTGTTCTCCATCATTCTTTACCTCTGATTTCTGCATAATATGTTTTTGTTTGTGATTCCTCAAATTGTTGTTTTATGCGACTTGTTTGTCTTAATTAAGAATTGAAATCTGGGAAGAATTTGGTTCAATAGCCAGCTGAGTTGTGGGCTTTTTTTTATGATCCTAAGAGATAGTTGGTTAGATTCTTCTATTACAAAAAATAATAAACTGACAAAAAAATTAACAATAAATTAATTAAAAATAATAATAAAATATTTAATAAATCTTTTATGACCTATTTGAAATATATTAAACTTTTTCACAATGGCTAATGTATATATAAAAAATTATTTTGTTTATAGTCTTGTAAAAAACCCCAAAACGTTGATAATATAAAACAAACATTCATATGCAAGAATGGAGAATACAAATTGTTTTATACGTAAATTATAATAATTAAGTATTATTTTACAGAATTCAAAACCAGCAAGTTTCAAAAATTGATTTGTTTAAATTTCTGGAGTTGATCATATATATAACTTCTAGAACTCAGCTTATTAGCGTGAGTTATTTCTTGCAATTGCTTTGCTTAAATATCTAGACCTGAAAACATTTATTCTCTCTTTCCAAGATTGAAGATGGCTTTCTGCATGAGAGCCATGTTCCATTAGGAACCTTAGATAAGGGTCCCGTGTTTTTTATGTACAAAGTTATATTCTGTTAGAAACGTTATATAAAAGTGTCGTATTCTTTCTTCATGCACAAAGTATGGAAGCTTTATAATGTCGTTAGTATAACAAGAGTCTTAAGCAAAACCAAAAGTTTGGCAAACATAAAATAAAAATTTAAGTAACATAAAATGGAAATTAGCTTATGTTATGTTGGAATAGACGCAAGGATATTTTAAGAGGAGGACTGGATTCCTCCTCCAAAGCATATGATCAAAATCAACACAAATGCTACTACAGGTGGAGAGAGAGATAGAAGTGTATTTGTAGCTATTGCCCGAAATTCAAAATAATAGATCTTAGATTGACGGCTGCTAATTACGAATTTATTGATGATGTAGTGGTGTTAGAAGTTCTTGGTGTTCAATTGGCAATTAATGTTGTTCAAAAAAAATGGCTGCTATGATGTTATAATAAAAAGTGAAGCCAATGGTGTTCAACTATTTTGTACTCATTTATTGACAAACATATTCCTAATCTATCTTAATTCTAGGGGAGGTAGGTGTCTAACCCAGCACAACCCGGAGAAAATGGTCAACCTTTACCAATGGACCTTTTGAGTTTGTAATTTTCAGTATGCTAACAGGACAAGTAATGAGTGACAAAACCAGTCTTTTGAATAACTGGAGCCTAAAATTTTAACAAAAGGTTAAAATTAATATATAATTATTCTTATATCCATATGTTATTTTTACATATTATCAATATATAAATTTTTTTTGTTGACAATTATTATTATACCTCTGATTTTTTTTTTTTACATATTAATTAGTATGTAAATAGATTTTTATATATAATCAGTATCTAAATTGATTTTCTATGACAATTATTCTTGTAGCCCTAGTTTTTTATATACCGATTAATATGTTAATTGATATTTACATACCATCAGTATGTAAATTAATTTTTTTCGTGAAAATTACATTTATATGCTTAGATTATTTTTACATACTAATTAATATGTAAATCGTTTTTTTACTATCAGTATGTAATATAATATGTAAATTTATTGTTTATTTATTTACTAATTACATACTATGTGTTTGTTTATATACTAATTTATATGCTTATTGTTTGTTTACGTACTCATTTGTTTGCTCAAAAATAAAGTTAATATATAATTGAAGTGTACAAAAAATAATTTAAATACTGACTTTTGATAAGTATTTACGTACTGATTATATATACAAAATTTGTATATAGGTGTATTTATATACAAACAAAAAACAAGCAATTCTCCTGCAATTGATTTATAAACATGGAAATTGGTTTGATATAGACATTAAAACTAGCTTTATATATATCAACTCATTCTTCTACAAAGTACAAATCAAAAATATGCAAAAATCCGGCCGAGACTATTAAGTGTCTTTCTAAAATGCAATTTGTGACAAATGCAATCTTTGTACAGCCGCACAAACTCAATGAACAAGTCGAGAGCAAATATCAATTAGTGAAGGCAATTAATTACATTAAAAATTGATTTTCATTACCGATTTTCATTCAGTCTGCTTCGTCATCCCTTTTTTCAGTCGATCTGTTCCATCATCCATTGATTTTCATTTTCCTTACCGATTTCGAAGCACAACAACGCCACTTGACTCTGCGCAGTCATTGTCGTTGCACCATAAATTAGAGGTCGTTCATTTGATCTTGATTGAAGGAGCTTGACAGCAAAACAAAGAAAGAAAAAAGATGAAGAGTTTACAGTCATGTATCTGCTAGGGGTATTTTAGGATTTTTAAAATTTTATCTGTTATTTAGTTAATATTTGTAAAATTCTGTTATTTTGTAAACCTATTTTTGTAAATCAGGTGAGCGTTGTTAATTAAAAATTTTCCAAATTTTAGAGAAAACTTAATAATAACCACACTATTATTCAAACTTGCAACCATATGCAGTATACCTACAAAAACTTAGCTCCATACCACAATTCAATTTTTGTCTTCAAATTGCATGTATAATTTTTTTTTCTAAAAATTTTCGACAGACCCAATGGCCCCGTCATTGAAAGTAATTATGTTGCTCATACATTTGCAAAGAAATGGCTAGAGGCAGAATTCTTTGGGATAAGCATAAGCAATTCAGATTTATGATTAAGGAGGAATACAATAGCATATATTTTGGGTAAAAAATAGCTTATGTAATGTAAACAAACATGAGTTATAATAATTGAAAAGTTTTTCTTCATCATATTTATTAATCATGTTTCCATCAGAAAATGTTTGCGCTTCTGTATTTTGAGCCTGCCTTTTGGAACTTATAATTAGGGGTGAACATTTTTATCGAATACCATTTTTGTTGAAATAATTTGGTAATAGTTACTGATTTTTTTTATTGTTTTAAAAATTTGATATTTAGTAATCTAATATTTTTAATGGTTTACAAATAAATCAAATTTTTATTAAAAATTGACAATTTTTAAATTTATCTTTTTCTTTAATTTTTTATTTTCAAAAATTGTACATTTTAACATTTATTTGTTTTATTTAATATAATCCTGTAATTCAATTAGTATTAATACCGAATTGTAATTTACAGTTAAATAAATTTTTAAAACTTTAATATTTGGTAAAATATGTAATCAAGAAAATGTACATGCAAGTAGAACTACAAACACTAAGATACAAAGTACAGGTGATGAATTTCTTTTATTCCAAAGCAAAAGTAGAAAGGTAACGTTTCCCACTAGCTACTATAAATCAAATAATTTTACAAATTGAAGACTCTTTAGTTCTAACTCTAAAATCAAATCTCACAGTATTGATATATGCAGAAACAAATTTAGCTCATTCAATCACAATCCTATAAAATTGGAAGAATTTAATCCATGTATACATAATAGAGGATGTCACTTTCCTAATGGATGAAGGTTTAAACTCGTAACCAATAGGTCACAAAACAGCACACTAACTACTAAGTTAGTTACTCAACTTCTTCTATATTCAACTTTAAGTAACATCTTTTCCTTTTTTTTTTCATTTTAGGACAATTAATATATTTTTTTCATACAATCTTTATTTAAATTATCTAAAAAATTTAAAATTTACTAAATAATTGTAATTGATATAGTGATATTTAGGTAAGTTTTCCTTATTTTTTATAAAATTTATACAAAATTAATTATTTCCTTATTAAAATTGAGCGAGGAATCTATCAAATAGCTCATATTATTCCTTGTTCAATCCCCAACCGATTAAATTGATGAGTTTTTGAAGTATTTAAAACAAAAATAGAGATCCAAAATGAGTAGTTGAAAGAAAAGAAAGTTAAAAAAAAGTTAAATAAAGAAAAAAACCTTCTTCTCACTAGTGGAATAGTTGAATGAAGAGGTAAGTTGCTGCTGTTGTCAGTGAGACTTACAATAGTGCTGATTTGTTCGTATTCAATCTCATTTTGTGGAGTCCGAAGAATAAATAAGATTGAGATTGACATTTATAATGATGAATTTGTGCTCAATTAAATGAGACTAAAAATGAAATGAGAGTCAATTCATCATTGACGCATGTAACAACAATTATTTTAAATTTTATAATATTTATATAATTAAATTTATGGTTGTATGTTGTTTATTTTAAATTTTATAATATTTATATAATTAAATTTATGATTGTATGTTGTTTAATATTTTTTGATTCATTAAACGAGGTTGAGATTTATTGTTGAATGTCAAAATCTCAAGTTTTCATGTCTAAAGATGTAACTCCACAAAATGAGATTGAGTATCTTAACTATTGTGAATGCTCTAAATGTTTTAAAGTGCTTCAATTTGCTTCGTATGCAATTTTTCTTCTCAAACTTAAAAATCCGTTATTATAATATCTGATTTAACATAAAAAAATTATATGGAATGAGATTTTAGTGTAGTGGAAGTAAATAAGATGATAAAGAAAAAAAAGTTAATTTTAAAAAATACATGATAGGTAATTTAACAATTTTGACAAATTTTCCCTATTTTTCGCCTAAAATACAAACAGCATAAAGAAACTGCATTGAACAGCCACGGATCCGAACAGTGGCAGTGGAAAACCCAAGAAACAAAAAAAAAAAAAAAAACCTTCAAATTTCTCTACACAACGAAATCAAACTGACCCTAAAAAATTCTCACCAACAACCACATCAAATAGACGGTCTCACTTCAGAGAATTTCGGAGATTACAGAGGAAATAAAGAAGAAAACTCAGAAATTTCAAAGGCAAAAAACTACAAAATAAGCAAAGAACAGGCAGAGAATTGAATTTGTGCGAAATCCGGGTAAAAATGCTTTCTTTCGATTAATCTATTTTGAATTTTTTTAAATACCAGCATGCATGATGGTTTCGTTTCGTTCCCTGGTTCTTTTGTTTTTACCTTTGAATAGAAACGAAAACTATTAATAACTTAGGTTTTGTAAAGTCCACGAATTCAAGTGAAAAATCTTTCTTTCCACTGATATATCTTAAATTTCTTTGCATATCAGCGTGCATGATGGTTTCGTTTCTTGAATTTTGTATATTTGAATAGGAGCCTAAATTTTAGAGATCAGTAGAGGGTAAGAAAAGGAGAAAATGGAGGTGTCTGAAAGAAAATTGTTGAAACTTGTTCAGTATAAGTAGTACTGAAAAGTTAAAATCAGAGGAGATATAAATGTTTAAAGAAAAAATGGTGGCTGAAGAAAGAACAATGTTAAAATAGCTTGAGACTAAGAAGGTGTTGTTTATCTATACTCCTAGCAGAACTTATTTGAAGTACCAATTATCCAATTATTGCCATTGAATATCAGAAGCATGGAATTACAGTATTACGCCATTTGTAGTGTAAATGCACAACAAACAAATTCCTTTAAGAACAATAAAAAGTGGTCGAGCACCAAAAAAGGTGGCTGCCAAAACAAACGCCCTCAACTGGTTATTAAAATTTGAATTAAAATCTAAGGAAGTTGACTTACATTTATTATTACAATTTGTTGTGGTATAATAAGCATAGTAGATAAACAAAGAAATGGTGATGCTCATTTACATCAAAGAGAGGTGGGATGGGTTACTTATAACATATTTGTAAGAACTTTATATGAACAGTGAGCATTTTTTGTGACAGGGCAAGCTAGAAAAGCAAGGAAAAGGATTGAATGCACTGCACAAGCAATTACAATGCCGTTTCATTGACGCTGGTGCAGACAGGAGCAACGCTGTAAGAAAAACGAAAGGCATCACGACAAAAGGAATGCATTAAAGCCAAAACGAACAAATGGCTAATGCATGACTGACGGCTTGAGAAACAGGGGGGAAGAATAGCAAAACGGTGCTGACTTTGGAGCAGAGCAACTGTAGCATGAACAGTTCTTTATTTTTTGAGATTTATATAGGAGTATATATTTTATCATTTTGCTGACTTTTACCTGCCACCACCCTTTTGACCGGATTTATAGAAGCAGCCGGTGAATTTCATGGCTGCACTTCTGTTGCTGTGAGCAGCTACAACAAGCATTAGAACAGGAGGAAACTGTTGAGTTTGGCAATGATTGAGGTCAGTATTGTAGAATGTTCGATTTTTTTCTTAATAAAAAATCAGCAGTTTTGTAACTAGTTTTTTATCTGGATTAGGGTTCTTTTTTTTTTTATTTTTTTTTTTTTCTGTTTTCCATTTTGTTTTTCTTTCTATTTCCAAGTGGTAAGGAACGCTGGCAACTTTAAGCTTGTTAGTGTCATAATTTGGTAAGAGGTTTTTAGTTTATTAGCTGAAAGTAATTTTTACTATCGCATTGATGCTTTAGAGATGTGAACATCAGTCTTATTTAAGGGTATATGGTAGGGAATTAAGTTATTATAGCCATGGAGGGAGATATATGGAGTAAAAAAAATACTTCTTAAGGTTGTCGCTAGTTAGTAGTACTGTGTTATATCTTTCATTTTGCATTTCAGATAGAAGAAGGGTCTCAGAGTAGCGAACAGCTGCTTGAGGAGGAAGGTGATCTTGAATTTGATAGCAATAGTCTAGAGATTGAAGGAACTGACCTTGAAATTGAGGGGAATGACCTTGACTTAGAGGGCAATGGCATTGAGATTGAGGGCAATGGCATTGAGATTGATGGTAATGCCATTGAGATTGGACATCATAGCCTTTTGACAGAAAGCCATGAGCTAGAAATTAAAGGCGATGATGTTGATAATAGTTGTGGCGTAGTTCTTCATATTGAAGACCATGGCCATGATAACAACGGAGGCCTTACACCTGCAGTGGATGGCCAAAATGGTGAATTGCAGGGACATGAGTATCCCCCACCTGTTGTGGGGATGGAGTTTGAATCGTATGATGATGCTTACAATTATTATAATTGCTATGCCAAGGAATTGGGGTTTGCCATCAGGGTCAAATCTTCATGGGCAAAGCGTAACAGCAAGGAGAAGCGTGGTGCAGTTCTTTGCTGCAATTGTGAGGGTTTTAAGACAATGAAAGAAGCAAACAGCCGTAGAAAGGAAACAAGAACCGGTTGTCTAGCAATGATAAGGTTGAGATTAGTGGAATCTAATAGGTGGAGGGTGGATGAAGTCAAGCTTGAACACAACCACTCATTTGATCCTGAGAGGGCCCAAAATTCTAAGTCGCACAAGAAGATGGACGTGGGTTCTAAAAGAAAGGTAGAGCCAGCTGTTGATGTGGAGGTACGGACTATCAAATTATATCGGACAGCTGGTGCAGATCAACTTGGTTATGGAAGCTCAAACTCTAATGAAGGAGAAAATAGCCACTTTGTAGACAGGTCCAAGCGTTTGAAACTTAAAAAGGGAGATGCGCAGATCATTTATAATTATTTCTCTCAAGCTCAGCTATTAAATCCTAACTTTTTCTACTTGATGGATCTCAGTGATGAGGGGTTTCTGAAAAATGTTTTCTGGGTTGATTCTAGGGCGAGGGCTGCATATGCCTACTTTGGTGATGTTGTTATATTTGACACAACATACTTATCAAACAAATATGAAATTCCACTATTCACATTTGTTGGAGTGAATCACCATGGACAACGTATTCTGCTTGGTTGCAGTTTATTGGCAGACCAGACGTTTGAAACATATGTATGGTTATTCAGAGCATGGCTTACATGTGTCTTAGGGCGACCCCCACAAACCATCATTACTGACCATTGCAAGGTCATGCAAAGTGCAATCGCAGAGGTTTTCCCTAGGGCTCAACATCGTTTTTGTTTGTCACATATTGTGCGAAGGATTTTTCAGAATTTGGGAGAATTAAGGAATAATGAAGCCTTTCAGATGGTATTCAATACAACTGTCTACGACTCTTTAAAGGTGGATGAATTTGAAATGGCTTGGGAAGGCATGATCCAGCAATTTGGAATCACAAATCTTGAGTGCCTTCGGAGTTCCTATGAAGATCGAGAGCGGTGGGCTCCAGTTTACTCCAAAGACATTTTTTATGCTGGAATGGCTGCTTTTGAAAGAGGTGAGCCCATGGTCCCTTTTTTTGATGGTTATTTGCACCATGAAACTTCTTTAAGAGAGTTTTTTGACATGTATGAATTAGTTTTTCAAAAGAAACATCACAAGGAAGCTCTAGATGATTTTGAATCAAGAGATTCAATCCCCATATTGAGAACAACTAGCTATTATGAGTTACAGCTATCTAAATTGTACACAAATGAAATATTCAGTAAATTTCAAGATGAGGTGGTGATGATGTCCTCTTGTTTTAGCATTTCACAAGTTAATGCCAATGGGTCAGTGATTACATATGTGGTCAAAGAAGGAGAACACGAGGAAAATCTGAGCAATGCTAGAAATTTTGAGATATTGTATGATAAATCAGGAGCAGAAGTTCGATGCATATGTGGTTGTTTCAACATCAAAGGTTACCTGTGCCGGCATGCACTGTGCATTTTGCACTACAGTGGGGTGGAAGAAATCCCTTACCAATATATTCTGGCACGGTGGAGGAAGGATTTTAAGCGCATGTATGTAGCAGATGTTGGATCCAACAGTGTTGATACTAGTAATCCCGTTCAGTGGTTTGATCATTTGTACAAACGAGCAATGCAAGTTGTTGAGGAGGGGATGATTTCTCAAGATCATTATATGGTTGCTTGGCAAGCATTTAAAGAATCTTTGAATAAGGTCCGTCTTGTTGCAGACAAACATGCATTGGTTGATCATTAATGAAAATCCTGATTCTTTGTATATAATATGTCTTTCTTGCTTCTTTATTTTGTACATCAACTTTTTTTGAAGAAAAAAGTACATCAACTTTTTGTTGCTCCATTCCCATATACATATCCTTGAGCAGAAATAAATAGGAAAAGTAAGGTTGTTAGCCTCAACTGAGAAATAATAATAGTAAAATATATTAAGGCACTGTTTGGTAGGATATAATGGATCATGTAATATAGGGCCATTGCATTATGAGCTGATTCCTGTGTTTGGATGAAATTTGTTTTAGAATGTAAGCAAGACATGGTTGATCCCCATTACTTGAATTCCTATAAATTTAGAACTTCAAAAAACCAATCAATTTAATTTATTTGATGTTATCTCTTGCCAAATTCTGAAACCAATGAAACTGTGTCTCTCTTCCCAAATTCAAAAACCAATCACACTGAATTTGAATTTTGGGAGCTTTATGGACTGCAAAGCTTTCCAAATGGAAGAGGCCAATTATTAGCAGACTGCTATATCAACATCCAGACAAGTTTTGATCAAAGTTCTACCTGCATCCATTCTCTATTGTGCATGTACTAAATAAGTGTTAATTAACAAACGAAGGATCATCAGACAGGTATTTTTCGTTTATCCATTCTACATTGTTTTTATTTTTTATTAATTAATTTATTTTCGACACACCTTTGAACAGATTAGGTATTTGTTTCTTAATATTGGTTTTTGATTTTGTCTTTTGAGGACAAATTTGTTTCTCAATATTATAACCTGTATTTGTTATTGTTTCCTGTTTGTGAGGTCATTATTTAGTAATTTTCCTTTTGATTATTCTGTGGTTTCCTATTGTTATTCATCCATTGTTTCAGTTCAAGTTTTGGATTGTTTTGTGTTGTCTTTCTTTATGGAGAAATTATACTTCATACTAAATTGGAAGTGATTTCAGTTTTCGTTTAAAGATGTAGCCTTAGGAGGATGATGAACTGGCATTGCAAAAATATCAAGGCAATGATGCAGGAACCTGATATGTAATGCAAGCGAAAACACAAAAAATGCTAGAAGAGATTTGATTAAATAGAATACCCAACTTGTGGTGGTTATTTTATAATGCTTATTGTACAATAGTGCCTGATATGAAATGCAAGTCGTGGAATTTGGCCAATTTTTGTCTTAGGCTTGATTGCTTTAAAGTTCGGTTGCTCTGATTTTTTTTTTTTTCATCAATGGCAAATTCCTTCTCTATGGAAAGCTACAATAAGACTACAGTTAGGTATTCAAAACTGGATTAATAATCCAGTAGAAGATACTGCAGCTTCAGTTTGCCATCTAAGTTTCCTCAGGTTTCGAATGAGGCATAAGAAACTGAGCCTACATGGTAGCAGTGTAATGATATGTTCCTGCTTAAACTGGAGATGCAAGATGACTGTTTGTTATTGTATATAACTTTTTTTTTTTTTGAGAAAATATTATATCAAATTGGTGTTTTAATCTAGGGAAGATTATTAGTTTTAGGTGATGTAAGAGATGAGACTGTGGATGAGATTTTATTATAGCAGGAGTGTTTTCATTTGCAGTATTTTTGTAATTCTTTACAATTTTAGGAAATTTACAGAGATGAATTCAAATGTTGTGTATTGAAATTGTGGTTTTGGCATCAGAAAAATGTGAATTCTCCTTGCCTCCATCCTCACATGTCTGGTTTTTTTAAGAATGTGAAATATAATAGGGTTCCCATGGCTTTATCCCTTTTTAAATGTTGTACAGCTCTATCAAGCTCTGCTTCTTCTAAGTAATTATCCCGGAAGCTGAGTTGCTTTGAGAAAGTGAGTAAAACTTTGTACTGCAATAATGTTTGGTTGTTTGGCTGTTATCAAGCTTTAAAGCAATTTTGTCTATAGCTCTTGGTTTTTGTTTCTGATCTATGCATATGGTAAAAAGATTTCAACTTTTTAAAGTCTAGATCATTAAGATGATCTTTAAACTCATGATGTGATTTCTGATTTAACTATTACTTGCAGGTAACCCTTAACAATTTTACCACTCTTGTCAATAGTTATGAGTCATTTCAGGGGAGAAAAGTAGAAACAGCTAGAATTGAATTCTTCAGCTCCATCTGTAACTGAGCATGAGCGAGCACTCGATTACGTGATACGAAGCAAACAAGATACAGGAATTTGTAAAGGGGACATGAAAATTTTCCAGCGCCATAGTTAATAGATCCCTGAAGGTACTTCAGGCCAAGAAAATCTGATAAAAGGAGGTAGTAAGCATACAAACAAGAGTAGGAAGTGCTACCTGGCAGCTGAATTTAAACCATCAAAAGAAATCACAGGAGGGACATGACATGGTGCAGAAAACAGATAGAAGAGCTGAAAGTTGCTACTTTGAAGGCTTTAATTTTGGACAACATAACAGAAGTGATGAGCAATGGAATGGTTGAATTTGCTTCGATTTCCGTTGGCAAAGTTTGTTATAGATGCACTGACAAGGGAAGCGGTGAAGCTCCAATACTTAGAGCAATTGCTTCCATAGTTTGTACAGCTGATGGCATCTTTTCTCCAGCGACATAATTTCGATTTCAGTCCAGATATTGGTTTTAAGAGAAAATTTCAGCAAGCAAACATAAATTGATCATTCACATCTCAAAAAACCAGTCCAAATGATAAAAAATTCTTCACTTGCTCAGACACAAATTAATCAAAAATTTATAATGACAAAAGTATTGTGTATTTCTACATCCACATTAAAATTTCTTTGAGCAAACAATCAATGAATAATTAAGAAATTGAGTTTGTACTCCACCCCATATATTATATATATTCATTCTGTACACAAACCATCCTAACTTCTTACCCACTATACTCTTTATCTGTTTTAGTTGATTGCAGTGAGAGGAACCCTCGAGTCTCTGTCTCTCAAAGCTTCATATACTGCTGCTAAATGCTTTAAATCTCCGTTTGCTTGCTTCGCAAACTTTGAATCCCAGAATGATCTTAACAATTCTTCAAATGCAGGAGTTCTGAGTTCCTCGATTGATGCAACACTTGGCAGATTGAATGACCTCTTTCTTGGTGTCGAACAAGATGGTTCATCCACCTGTGTATTTACAAAAAGATTAGCCAACAACTATATGCATGCAGGACCAATTCTATTTTTTTTTTTTTATAGAATAATTGAATGTGGATGAGATTTGAGAATTTGTAATCTCAGAACATTGGATACTGTCTCTGATACAACAACAAAAGAAAAGCTAATTGGTTTATGGAGTTTTTCTCAAGAAATGTTTTACCCTGAAATTTATATGTTGCAGAACACCAGTAGCATGAGAAAAAACTAAAAATATTTGGACAGCGGGAACCCACTCTTACCACATATTCATATTGAAGACATTTCCCAGCATTCTCTGTAATTTCCACAATCTTGTGATAGTGACCACCCTTTAATTCCCTCAAATCGTCACAGCAAGGAGTAATCATGGAATTGATATTTCCACAAGCATCGTGGTCAAGTTGTAATGAATCTGCAAGAATTTTGTTCATCAGTGATCTGAACAAAAAAATTTTAAAAGGCAGACTTTGACTCCATATAATTAAAATGTGAATACTGACGATCAATGGAAGAGAGCAAATTATTGTTTGCAACATCTACATCCTCAAGCGCAGCTGATACAGAAGACGAGAACCGTTCACATAGGACTTGATTGGCTTCCATCCCTCCACTGAACGAATTTAGGAAGAAGTTAGTGATCTTGAGCTAGAATAAATACTGAAATTTATTGGAAGTGGAATTACCTAACAATGGAATTCACAGATGCGACATTGTTCTTTTCTAGATTGATCAGGGATTCTTGAGCATTCCTCCATTGTTGTGCACCCATTCTTGTCTTGTTCAAACTGCACAGATTTGATTTGAATAAATTCAGAAGAGAAACCAGACAGGAGCAATTAGAACAAACAGCTAATCTGGAAAGTTGCTTTACCAGTTATGAAGGACATTCTCCAAGTCTTGCTTTCCACTCTCCACAGCAGAAGTATTCTCAAGATAGTTTGTTTCTGTTTTTTCCATGTGGCATGTCCATTCAACCTTAATAGTAGATGTCGAATCTTGCATGGTTGACATTTCTTGTTGTAGTCTGCTGGTTCTGCTGTTTGCGCTCTGCCGAAGATCATGCACTGCCATTTGGACCTAAAGAACAAGAAGCATTAAGTTTCGATTACAACGTAACTCCTACAATCCCAATAATGAGAACAATAGAATGTAAGGACATACCAGTTTTTTCTTCCTTGCATTTGAATTTGCTAGTAATTCTGCCACCTTTTCCAATAATTGCCTTTCTTCGTTTGCAGCACAATCCTACAATATGTACAAATGCAATATTATGAGGCAAAGTAAAAGTCCTCATATAAAGGTCAATGGACTTTTGTTAAGCACTGCTGTATCTACCTCGAACTTCTTTTCTAGTTCAGACAATTTCTGATCATTGACTGTTTGTGCTTCTTCCACAATTTGGGTCAGATTGGAAGCATGCATGTCTAGAGTCTGGAAGAAGTTCACTGTTAATTTACTAACAGACCTTGCTGTTTCCACTGCTCTAGAATGTGCCTGTATTATTTTAAAAAAAATTCATTTATAAAGTGAAAAAATCTAAATATCCCTTAATTAACTCTACTGGACAACCAAAGCAATCGCAGACCTCTCGCTGCTGTTTTGCAAAAGCAGTAAGCTTCTCCTCTTGTGTATGAAGACTACTTTGGAGATCATTTATTAATGCATCAGCTTCTGAAGCAATTCCTTGGAAAAGCTAAACCAAGTACAATAAAAGTCAGAAAAAAAAAAAAAAAGAAGTCCACCTTCAAGTGGCAGTTCACTTGACAAATGAAGCATGGAAGAAATTTTACTTATTATCTGAAAGAAACTTACACCCTCAAGAGCATGTGAATGCTTGGAAACTTCAGAGTTCACATTGCCAAAAGTTGATCGAGAATTTCCCTCAAGCTCCTTAGCCATGGTATCCAAAGCTTGGATTCCGGACCCATACATGTTTTTCAGCTTTCCAACCCTTCCCCGAAGTTCTTCAGTTGCCTTTGGCCATGCCAAAATTACACAAGTCAGAACTATATATAACTATAAAGAAGATGCAATTTAAGACATCCAAAAATTACCTCAGCCTTTGTTGATACAAAAGACTGCATATCTTCTTCCATGTCTTTCAGTTGTTGTTCTTGTTGAGTCACCGAAGTAGCCACAGTCTTGTGCAAAATCTCAAGCTCCTGGGTCAGCTGGGACTGGAATTTCTGGATGAGTATTCTGTTTCCATCTTCAATTTTATCTTTCCGTTCTGAAAAGCATCCACATTATCAACTACAGTGGAACATGCATTTAAGATGATACTGAAACCAAAATGTCAACATTCAACTAATGCAAACCTATTTTGGAGAATAAGCCAGATATATCTGAAGCAGCATTTTCTAGTTCAGCTCGAAGCTCAATTGCACGTTCAACTAGAGCTTTTTCTGGAAAGATTGACAACATTATCATTGTTAGGCAGGCAAATCATATAACATTCACAAGCAAACAAATTACATTAAACTAATTCACGGAGGAAGAGAAGTTCTCAACAAAAACATTAGATTTCAATTTCAAACCCCTTATTCATATATTATACAAGCTTAACAATATATGTTAAAAACCAATACAATAAATTCTTTTTTTGTTTTTCTGTATATCACTTGCAAGTCTTAGACCATGTAGGAATTCACAGGACAGTTTGAAAATCACTTGAATGATATTCAAATACTGAATTCATTATTCATCAATATCAGAAACTTATATAGAAACAAAAGAAAGAAAATTCAAATTGAACTATAAGATGTTTGAGCTCCCAAGATTGAAAAGGTTGGATATCCAAATTTTTTTTTTTTTTTTTTTTTTTTTTTTTGGATGTATGCACCTTAAAAACTGAAAATCAGGTCAGGATGTAAATGTAAATTACTTCCTTCACTGACATCCAAAAAATTTATATCCATTATTCTTCAATAAGACATTTATGAGCAGAAAAAGAAATAAAACTCGAGTATAATATGTCTCAGCTCACCAGATTTGAGAAGATTAGATATCAAAAATTCTCTTTCTTTTATTGTTGCATTTGCCTGTCTGTATTTTTCTTCTAGATCAAATAACGAATTTTCAGTTTCCTCAAGCTTTTTCTGGAATAAAAATTAGGAAAGAAACTTCAATACTTTGCTTCTAAGAGCAGAAAATGCCTATTTGCTAAATCCTGATGAAATATAGTTACCTCAGTTTTCTCAAGTTTCTCACTTAACTCTGCTGTCAAATGTAGCTGAGAATTGTAGAGTTCCTGAAGCTCCATCAATTGCTGAAATAGACAATAAAGCAGTTGGGTTTTGCACTAGCAAATAACATAAATCAGCAAGCAAACATAACGCCTTATGAAGCATACCTTGTCTTTGGATTCCGATTCAAGTTCCATCCGCTCTATTTTTTCGGCCATTGCCTGCAACAAACAAGCTGAAGTTAGTGATAAGACAAGCAAAAGTTAGTGACAAGCAAGATACTATTAGCATAGCATAATATAATATTTAAACCTTTTTTTCAGCCTCTTCCTGCAGATAACGATCTCGTGGTATATAGATTCCATTTTTCTCTCTTGCAGCATAAACCTCTAAATGAACACAAAAAAATATGTCAATTCACTAGAGTATATTTGAGATCGAGACACATTGTTACAAAATTTTGTAAGAAACAGTGAACTACCTTGCTTCAGCCTATCAATCTCAGAGTACAGGTCCTTAATCATTGCAGATTTCATCATCTTTTGGTTGATCTGAAATTTTGACCAACAAAAAATATTGAAGGATGTCGTAAAAGATGCCTACAAATAAGCAAGTGAAAACAAACAGTTTGGGTCAAAGGCAGAGCGCAGAACTGACCTCAGGCTTGTTCTTGATGTTCTTGGCACGATGTGCATAATCAAGAGTGCTAAGTGTTTCTTCGAGACAATGAATTGAGGGTGATATAGTGGCTATTATGCAGGTCTTTGTTTTCCCTCCCAGTGAATCCCTTAGTAACCTTGTCAATTTGCTATCCCTGTAAATCCATGCCAATATTTTAATTGTGCCATTACTTGTCGTTTGGAAACGTAACAGAGATGTTAGTGGCAGTAGTCAAACTTTCTATGTGCATCACCTGTATGGAACATGACCAGAATGCTCAACAAGGGCATTGATCACACGACCAAGGGTAAGCAAGCTCTTATTAATCTCACCTGCCTCTCTTGCTCTTCCCTGCAAGAGTGATTTTCTACAGAATCAAAATTTAGGATACATATGTATCTAGGAAAGGGTTGAAGAACTAAAAACAAAGTGAAAAGCAAATTCTTGGAGGGATTACAACTTTTAAAATAGTTTGGCATGATATTTGCATTAAAATGCATGCCATGCATCTTCTTGTTGTTTAAATTGACATGTACTAATCAGAATAATACAAGTTATGCTTACCTCTCGTGCTCCAGAACGTGAAATATTCTCTGAACCAGCAAGGTCAACGAGGTTCAGTTTTCCACATTTGATCATCTCTTCCCCTTCAGGAGTACATTCTTTAATGTGAATGGTGATGGAAAAAATTGAGTGAGAACGACTACTTTGCTTGTTAAGTAAAGTCTCTGCTGTGCGCCTCTTTGCAGAACCCTTCTCCAAGATTTTATAAATTTCATTAGCAGTACAAACTATCTCTTCCTCCAAGCCTCTAACAAAAACACCCCCTTTTCCATCTTCCATAAGAGCTATGGGTTTCTTAGATTTGTCATCTATAAATTTTGAAGCTTCCTCCAGGGCCAGAAGATCGGTTATTTCCTCATTATATAGCTCGAGAAATGTTACTTTCATGCTATACTCAGCACTCTGAGCTTCTAATATGTCAAAAATTTGTTTGACTGCTCTAGGGATAACACCAGCATCACTAGGAAATTCCCCATTCTGCAAAAGGTAACAAACATGTACAATCAAAAATACAAAAAGTGTTTTAACAAAGAACAATAAAACAACATCAACATATCTAGTACAACCAAACCTTTTTCCTGCCTCCTCCTTCCATCGTGTATGTCTTCCCAGTCCCTGTCTGTCCATAGGCAAATATGGTGCAGTTATAACCTTCAAGAACTTCATAAACAATTGGAGAAACTGCCAGGTCATACAAGTCCTTTTGTTGGGATGTTGGACCAAAAACCTGAAAAAAGTTAATTGTTGTTATTACCATTGCTGCAGGTTATAATCACTGCAATCTAAATTTCAAAAATAAAGAAATGGACAATTCACTGCTGCTCATTTGACTGAAAGAGGCATACCTTGTCAAATAAAAAGGTTCTATCAATCTGCTTATTAGCAATATTTTGTATAGCTGAAACTTCCCTTCTACCCTCATTACAAGAAATCACAACTGGAGTATGCACTCTCAACTCATCTTCACTCATCGGCCTGCAATAAGCAAATACCTGCCACTCAAAACTCAAATACCTACTTCCAAATGTAGCACCCAAAAAGTGCTACATAAAAAATTACTAAATTTAGCTAAGGGCATACTTTCAATTTTCAACCCCGAGAGAATTGAGCTAAAACCAATAACATCGAAACTTAAATTAAACAAACAAATTAGACAATCAAAAGAAAATTAATACAGAAATCAAACCAATTATGATGATTCAACTTACCTACAACGCACGATGACTTGAACATTGACACCCTTATCTTTATCATGTTTGCTACTCGAATTTGAATCCCCTGATCGCAGATCTCGAGCTGCTTTATCACTGGACCGTGGAGTCTGTGATGGTGATAATGAAACCAAACCACCTCTTCTCTGCTGTGAATTCAAAGAATCCATCTATTTACCTCTACCTCTCGAATGATATTCCAATCACAAAATCTTCTCCTCAGTCCGTACAATTCACCTAATCAGCTAAACAAGAAAATAAGAAATCAGAAAAAAAAATGAACAAATTTTATTTCATTATTGATTTATTTATTTAGAAATGTACATTGTTCCAAGAATCTGGATTCATAAGGCCTCACTAAACTCACTGCCTTCAATGTCAACTCAGCGAGTCAACAAACTCAACAAAACTCGTCCAAACAAAAATAGCAAAAAACACAATCAACTTAGATTGTCTCAGTACAATGCAAAACAAAGCTACACATATACAATGACGAATCAATCATTCAACCTTGGATCCAGAACAATTAAGCTCAAACAGAACTGAAATCTGAACAGAAATTGCAATACTGTGTTCAGATTGTACTAAAGAACACTTACTACAGAGCGATTGGTTAATCAAAAGCCGGCCTGTTTGTTTGGAAGGAAAATTTGAGCATTTAATAAGATTAAGAAGAGATTCTCCGCACCAATGGCGACAATTTTTTTTTTTTTTAAGAGTTAAATTAAACTATTATTATAGAGATGATAAAAATGGAGAGAGTGTGTATCTGTGAGTTTAAAAAGACTTAAGAGCTGAAAATAGAATTTGAAAGAGTAATGCCGTTACCGTTGGAATACACGAGGATGAGCTGAGGGCTTTTTTGTTCTTTTGACTATTAGAGCTCAAACGCCGTCAATAGATCCCGTATTCGACCGTTATAGTAATTAAATAGTAAATAAAAATAAATATTTCTTTTTGAACTTTTTTGAATCCTAAAATAAAAATGCCCTTCGTTTGTCATGATATTACCAACTTATCGTCTTTCGTTCAAAAGGGTTGAGTGTAGGCCTAAGAAAAGTGATATCATCCAAGAAATTAATTCTATTTAATCAGTTTAGTTGTATTTAATTTTATATTTATTTTATAATTGATTTGATTTTAATGTTTAAAAAACATCAATTCTTTAGATTCAGTTTAATTTAATTTAATGTTTGTATAATTAATTTGATTATCAATCCAAATAAAAAAAAATTTCAACCTAATTTAATTTACTGAAATTAAAAATTACTTTTACTTTTTCTAAATTAATTACTTTAAATATTTACAGAACGCAGTTATTTAGTCTACATAGGCACGTAGCACAATATTTTAATTAGATAATATCATAAAAAAATCCAGATTATAAATTTGACAATAATTTATAGTCTAATTATATTTGCAGTTCTTAAAAAAGTTATATTTTAATTTTTCGACATATTTATTTTACTTGTAATTATATTTATAAAATCTATATTTATAAACTATTTATATTATGTTTAAATAAACAGTGGCTATTTTGACCATTATTTAAAAAATATGATATTTTTAAAATGTAATAAAATTTTGTGGACTATATATATCCAAAATTTTTATCCCTACTTCAGTTTGACATTCAATTTTTTTTATGGGTAAATTCATTTTTTTTTTAAGATTAAGTTTTAAATTCTAATCTCATGTCAAGGTGTATTACTCTAGTCAAATTTGACGTTCAAATTAACTATGTTATAAAATACCAAAAACAATTAGATTGAATTGATCATCAATACCAATTATATTAATTTTTAGGGATAATTATTTATAAATCTCTGAGATTTTGCATAATATACTCTGAAGTCATTCTATTTGAGAAATTGTATCATTGGATTCTTCAGGTTTTAAAAATTATACTATCAGGTCCTTCCGTCCAGAAATGGCGCTAATCAACTGAAAAATTTTTCAAAATGACAAAATTACCCTTTGGTTTATTTGAATCGAACCATACTAATCAAACCCTTTCTTCTTTAAATCAAAAAAAAAAAAAAAAACATTTCTTCTCCTTCTTTATCTCATCCTTCTCTGCACATACCATTTTAACATTATTTATATTTTTTAAATATGTCCTTTTTCTTCTTCTTTATTCTTTGTTCCAGAAAAAAAAATAAAAAAAAAAACTTGTCTTCTTCAAAAAAATTAACTAGAATACCAACTTGGACAACAAATTTATAGTAGAACAGATTATAACAAAACAAAAATTATCTCAATTTGTATTATTTCAAATAACAAAACATATTAACTAATTGAAAAAAAAAATTATAGAAATAGAACTATAATCACTAACTACAAAAACTCAAGAAATACTCGCTAACTACTCAACGATTAACGGCAAAGCTGGGTATTTGAATGCACGATGAACTTGGGTATTTGAAGGGACAGTTGGATTTCTAGAATGAAATCAAGTCGGCGGCTTCAATTGAACAGATGGTTAGGGATTCCAGCCGATGACTTCGCTTGTCCATGACTCACAACATCACCGTCGCTTACCAGAGCCATAATGGGCTACGACTCCACCACGTCATCGTCGCTTAATCCAAAATCAGAACACCAATCTGTGACTGCTTATCCAACTTTAAAGACGTTGTAGACGACATCCACAACTCGACTGCTTGTTTGGTACTCTGTGGAAGCATTTCGATTCCAATTGATTCGAGTTTTCCATGTCAGCTTGGACTATAGGAGATGGGTGGCCGGTTAGTGTGGGAGGAGAGGAAAGGAAGAGAAGAGGGAGAGAGTTGTGGTATTATGGTGGCTAGGGTTTTAGATGAAAAATAAATGGTTTTTTTTTTAGGAGAGAAAAATGAGATGAAGAGATGAGTTGAGAGAGGAAAAGAAGATGAAGAGATAAGGTGAGAGAGAGGAGGAAATGAAGAGATGAGGTGAGAGAGAGGAGGAGAAGAAAAAGAAGATGATTTAATGGGTAATTATTATGAAGATGAAGAGTTGGAGAAGATAAAGAGTTGATATAAGAGTTTGATTTAAAGATTGAGTTTAATTAGTATGGTTTGATTCAAATAAACCAAAGGGTAGTTTTGTCATTTTGAAAATTTTTAATTAAAATCGTCTGAATTTTTCAGTTGACTAACGCTGTTTCTGGAAGGAAAGACCTGATAGTATAATTTTTAAAACCTGAGGGACCCGATGATACAATTTCCAAAATAGAGGAACTCCAGAGTATATTATGCAAAATCTCAGGGACCTATAAATAATTATTCCTAATTTTTATGCACATTATCCAAATTTATGTAATTTATGGTATTAAAAGTCTTGGTTTCAAAAGGGTACCCACTCTTAGCAAACACCATATAAAATTATCTCTCTCTCCCTCTCTACTTAATATTAGTCATCACACCTCCACTTCTCGTCATTTTCTGGAATTCACCAATATTAGACCTATCTTACCATTAGTAAGTGAAAGCCTAATGTCTGAATTGGTCTCCCCAATTGACGATTGCAATCCCCTTTTATAGGGGAATTAAGGCGGTAGGATTCCGAAAATCCTCGCACCTAGTAAGATTTAACAAGCCCTGAGAATATCGAGACCCAAGGATCCCAAAGTTATCGTAGTCCATGGGTTCTAAGTATCAAGATCGGCCACCTGGGGACTGGATGCTACTAAGGTCGGCCTGCATATGGCCAAACCTCTACTTCTGTCTAACAAAAGAGAGTGACCCTCCCTTGTGGTAAGACCTTAGGAAAAGTCAGTTACTAATGACTTACAGATGTCTTCCCTGTAAGTCAAGTCATTCCATGTCTTGGCTCAGTCAATGAATTCCTAAGGTCGTTCATAATTCAAGAATCGCTGACCCTTCACTCGGCTAAAGGCCAAATGGCAATAAAACCTCATGCACCAATCCTCCAACGCGTCGATTTGGTGCCTCCTCACATTACCTCATTTGCCTTTTACTGTTTAACTGCAAACCCAAGGGTATATTGGTAATTTTAGGGGTAATAATTGCACTTAAATTTTCGACGCCTTATTCTCACTAGAATTACACGGCTAGGAGCTTTATTTTCTTCATTCTCTAACAATGTCGTCTTTGGGTCATCTCTTAAGCCTTCGGACCGTAGGCCATCTAGTCATGGGTTATTGACTAACAATAGATTTTTAACACTAAGTGTTTTTCCCCTAAACACATCCAATTGGACTGCAAACAGGTTGCTCATGTGAGGCGTTAAATAGCTTGAAACTTAATTTAACCTTTAGGTGCATAAAAAACGACCTAAAATTGCCACTCTGGAGGTAACCTCGACTTGTTGTAAAGTGCATCTTCTCGAGAAGGGTGAGATACGTGTTCGCAGACAAAGGAGAAGTTCTAGGAAAAATTTGAGGAGTATTAGAAGTTATTTGATGAAATGTAACCTGTGACCCCACCAACTGTCACGATGGCTATGTATCTCAACCAGTCTCAATCTCCTCTTAATCAAGATAGCAAGACTTCTTCACCCTTGCCCCCCTAAAGCTAACCCTCCCCCTTTAACCAAGATCGTTGGAAAGGTAGCCTTTAGGATGAGGTAGCTTAGTAGCAATGTAGGTTTATCTTTTTGGACAAATACGGCAACTGGATCCCTTTGCCTTAATTCTAAAAGTAATTGCTAAGTTGGATTTCTATAGGTTAAAATATTTTGTATTCAGCCAATTATGGAGGACTATTATATTTCTATTGCCGATCTTAAGTTCGCAGATTCATAACGTAAATGATTGTTTAAATATATATAAAGTTATGTTTCTATGTTCATTAGTTTTATCTATTGCACTTACAATTTTTTTAATTTAACTAACAGCGACAATTCAAGGTTGACCTGAATTACTTATGATTATTCACATCACATTGCGATTTTTAAATGGGCAAACTGGTGTAATGTAGAATTTGTATACCAGTGGACATGTTGGCAAGAGAACAGCTGCATCTTCTCAATCTTAACTTTCAAAATTAAAACTCAATGCCCAAAAAATTAATAAAGTAACAGCTCACTCCAAATATTGAATAAGAATTTGTAAATCAGACTATAACTACTGTATGTAATTTAAATAAAATAATAAAAAATATTTATGAATATGGCCATAATTCTATTACCGATGCCACCTCAACCTCAGCCAACAATGACCGCAACTGTATTGTCACTGCCATAGTCTCATCAACTTGCATCACCATAGAAAGTGTTATTCAGTATAGTGACTTTCCGACGACAGTAGAAAGAAAATAATTTACAATATAAGGGAAAAGTGGTTTTGGTCATGTCGAATCGATGGTAATAGGTAGAGAGGCAAATTCATTTATCTATTACAAAACATTAATATAATAATATAGACATTAAACTAAAATTTCAAAGTCAATAATAATCATATTAAATATCTTTGTAAATTAAATAATTTAAAATTTAATAAATAATTACATAAACGTTGACTTGCAAAAACTAACAGGATTTTTTTTTAGCATTTCAATTTAATTAATTTGTTTGTATTTTTTCCAATAAAAACTATTTTTCTCGTATTTTATACATTTTTTTATTTGTTTTAATATTAAATAAAGTTTATTTTTAATATAATTACAATTATTTGTATTTATTCACTATTTAAATAAAAAATATATTATAAAAATGACCACAACATATAATAAATTTAAATTATAATAAAGAATTAACTAGTTTAAATATAATATATGATGGCAAATAGCATGTGCACTAATAAAAAAGATTTCTAAAATAATGTATCAAAATGGTGAAAATTGGTGTACAAATTTAAAAAAATCTGAAATCTTATAGTTATGTTGGGTATTAGAATAAAAAAGGATTAAAATAATTAAATTTATTACTAAATAATTTAGGTGACATGTAATTATACATATATATATTTTTTAAAAAAAATTATGTATTTAATAAATAGAAAATTTATAAAACTTACAACCGTTAAATAAATTTGTTATAGCATTATGTGGGTATAATAATAATAATCATTACATTTCAAAATATATATATATAATAAGAAAAATTTATTTTGGAAATAATAAAAATATAAGAAGCAAAACTTAGGGATTAAAAAATGATTTTCAACATTATTGTGGGGCTTTTTGTAATAAAAAAAATTATTCTTTCACGTACAACAGACCAAAATTTATAATTTTAGATGAAAATTTTAACGGAATGATCAAATATTTATGTTATAATAGAGATAATCAATTATGATTTTCAAAATAACTCAGAAAATTAATAATTTATTTTTTCCAAAAACAGTATGGGATAAGGTAAAGAGTGAACTTTTCAATCAAACAATAACTTGTAATTAACTATAAATATTGAATAACACATGTTGCATTTAGATGTATAGATTGAGATTTTTGAACTTATTTAGTAGTATAGGCTCCCTCCGATTTTGTGTTGGCCGGCACATTTTGGGTCCCATGATTTTGGACCTCAAAATTTTGAAGTTTAACAATTTTGTACCTTTCAATGCAGACAATATAATTATTTGGATTTTGAACAACCCAAGATCAATTTTCATTAAATTAATGATTTAGGACAAAAACACACATACACCATGTCTATTTTGAAATATTATGGAGACTTTTTCGTGAATTAATTCTGTGTAATTAATAACTAAAGATTTATGCAAACTAAATGTGAAATAATTAGTTTTTTCATTTATCTTTAAGCAATAACAAATTAAAATTCTGAGTTTAATTTCTCCAAATCAAATTATGTCACAAATTTAAAGAGATCCATGTTGGTTAGTCCATGGAGAAGTTGGTACATAATACTTGTTTGATGCATTGAATCTCCCTATAAATAAACTAAATTTCCATTAATTCGTAATCACTTGAATTGAAATTGAGAATTGAAGAGAAAATGTAAAATAAATAAGTGGGCAGTTTTGAATAAAAATGGGTAATATAGGGATAAGAAAAATAAAATAGATGATGAAAATGAAAAAGGAACAAAAAGTGGGGTTAATGTGTGGCGGCAAAGTTGAATGGCCCATGTGATAAAGAGTGATGTGAGAAAGGCACATGCCATTGGTGCCTTTTCATTTCAAATATGCTTCTTTCTCTTCTTGGATCCATATCTACTGTACTATATTTACTTGGGGAAATTATTTTTAAACCCTTAAACTATTGGTTAATCTGCTCTTAGTATATTAGACTTTTAGGTCTTTAACATAAGTTTGTTATTATTAGATTTTCTGATTTTTCTATCCAATTTCCATCTAATTTTCTGTCAATTTATATAAAAATGACAATTGTATCTTTTTGAAAAAATTCTTTCTGGATCCTTAAAGTAATGACTAATCTATTTTTAAATTTTCATAGTTTGTATATTAGATTATTAGGTATTTAAGTTTTGTTATTATTACACCCTCAAGTCCTTCTATCTGATTTTGATCTAATTTTCTGTTACTTTATATTAAAAATTATATCATTTATCTTTAAGGACCCAATAATAGTTTAATAAAAAATTTAATGATTTAAAAAAAATTTCTATTTACTTAATTTAATAAAATTACTTTTTTCAATATGTTTTATGGCATAGCAGTGAAATTCGTAGTAATTTTTATTTCATTTAATTAATATCTACATAACTCTCTATTAAAAAGGTAAAGAGGAAAAAAAAAACCATCCTACATTTGGTTATCTATTATGAAATTGTAATTTATTAGTCTCACAGTTTTGTTTCTGTCCAAAATTTAATATTGTTTTCTAAAAATTATTTCGTTTTTGAATTTTTATAATATTAAATTAGTTCTCTAACCTTATTTTTCTTTGATTTTATAGACTACTTTAAATTTATTTTTTCTAAAATCATAAACAGAAAATTGCTAGAAAAATTACACAGTTAAAACTAATTAAATCTAACAACACACTACTTTCTCCATCGTCCGCCAAAATAACGGCATCCACATTCCGTTGATCTCCACTTCGTTCTTCCTGCTCAAGAATAAAATCTATTTTACTTTGGTTTTCCATATTATTTTGAATTTTTTTCAAATCCAATAACAAACACATATAACCTCAAAATCAAACATTTAACTTATAATATTAAGAAAAACAACAGAAAGAAGAAGAAACAGATTTAAGAAAGAAATTTCATAATAAATGAACTAAATTCTAATATTATATAAAATTTAAGTACTAAATTTTAATATTATACAAAATCAGGGATGAACTAAGGTCAAATTTGTTATTTTCAGTCCATTTAACAGAAATTTTGAACAGAGACAAAACTTGAAAAATTAATAAATTACAATTTTATAATATAATAGAAGGACTAAATTTTAATTATTACATAAAATATTTTAAAATAATGAATTTGAAACCCAAGGTCTTAGCTCTTGAATTTTTTAAAATTATATTACAAAATAATGAATTCTTTTATTTGACTACCTAATTCTTAAATTGTTATATATAAAAAATGATGACCACTAAGTGTAATCATCCTTTTTAAATCCTAATTTTTTTAGCAAGAATTTGAATTTAAAATCACTCATTCTTTATATTGAGTGTAAAGAATTCACTGACTCAGTCAATAAATTTCCAATTGAATGTCTATAGTATCCAAATCTGAATTAATCTGTACTGATTATTAAATGTTACGAAACTTAGTAGAATTCAAAGAATAGAAATAAAATATGAAAATATCAATCATAATACATTTGATTAGCTGAACTTCATATCTTTTTTAACGCTCACGAAAAATAACACTAATGTTATGTAAGAACTGTAGTAGAAAGTTTTCTTTTGCATGTTAACCAAATATTCTCATTGTTTCATAAAAATAAACCTATGATACTTATGTATACATTTAAAAAATATAGTTTTACTAGAGTATATAGGTTTTGTGGTTAAAATTGTGCATTTTTAATGATATTTTTATTAATATTGCTTGGATAAATATTGAATATATTAATTAAGTTTCTTGTTTAAAATTCAAGTCGAATAATGACGGTAGTTTTAGGTTTTTATATTTGATTATTATTTAAAATTCATTTAACGTTGGATTTGGCTTGGCCACCTTATAATTTTTAAAAATATAAAAGACAAGATTGAAGGCAGTTGAGATTAGTTAATGTGGTGATGGCAATTAATGAAGTGAAAATTATACACTAATTGTGCATAGTACACTTAGGAGTACTTATTTTTAAAGCTGATATCTACTAAGTATCAATTAATTATGTATCTATCTGCTTTAAACACCTATTTTATGAAGGATAAAATTGACCCCAGGTTTAATGTCTTTAACAGCCACATGTGGTCATCAAATTTTATTAAATTTCATTATTCATCATAAATGGGACTGGGCTTTGGAGATTCACATATCAACAATTGCCACCAAAAGTTGCAAGAATAAGATACTATTTTGAACCCCAAATGAAGGAAATGTAACAAATTCATCCAATTGCACCTAAAATCAAAATTTGTATATCACATTTTCGCCCTAACTTCAAAATACGGACTAAATTGAAATTTTGTACAATAGAAGAATACCAGATTAACTAATATTTTCAATACTACGAGGCATAGTGAGATTTGGAAAGAGCTTTATCCAGCTTTTCTCTGGGTGTTTGTGGATTGAGAGAGCATATAGTTTTCTGAAAAATAGAAAAGGTCATGTGCATGAAAACTAAGAATAATAACTTGGGACACACTCCAAGTATACAGGGCCGTAAATTACACTTCACAATCACATGCAATGCAATTTTGGAAACACCTTCATTTCCATTTCTAGCTTATTACATCTTCTAACACCTGTTTGTTAGTTAGTTGGTCGGCTGAATTCTTACATAAGTTTGGAATATATCTGTACTTCAGAACCAATCTCACAGCTCACTTGCCTTTGCATATATATCATTTAGGAAGTAAACGAATTTTAAACTAAAGTGACATATGAGTAACTACTAGTAATTTCCTATTTAGGTTCCTAAAATTTGAATACATAATTCCAAAAAAAAAAAAATTATATAGTGATTTTAAAGATTTAATGTAAAATAAAATGATGAAATTATAACTTATAATATATAAAATCATATAAGTTTTAATATCAAAAGTGCTACTAATTAGTTCAATCTTATATCTGGAAATTAGAAAATAATTGTGTGTCTGTGTTGATGAGTGAAAGAGAATGACAATGAAAAATCAAAAGGTTAAGAAAAGGAGTATTTGAGGGTTAAATTGAAGAAATGTGCAAGTTTCAATCTAATAATAGGGTCCTAGTTAAAAGTAAAGGTTGGTGATCTAATTTTTGCTGTATAAGAAAGCAACAGCTTTGCTTTCTTCGTTGGTGGTTTAAGGTCAAAAAAATCTCAACTACTCTCTCATCTGTCTCTAAATAAATAACTAAGTGTTTCAACTTTCATTTATTTTTATTCAATAATAGGTGTTTTATTTTTAAATTATACAAAATTAGATAAACATAAATAATAAATTTTAAAACGTACACAAACATTTAATTAATGATATATGGATCATTAAATAAATAAATTTTATATTTTTAATATAATAACTATTATTTTTTAATAATTGAGAAAGTGAGAGTTGAGACACTTATTTTGGAACCGAAGGAGTAATTTCTTTTTTTAAAAAAAAAAAAAAAAACTTTAATCTATCACATAGAGAAAAATAAAACAGCAAAGATGTAGCATTTACAGCGAAGAGTAATCATATCATATTATATCGTAACAACGCATGCTGCTTAGTAAATATTACCTTTTCTGTCAGTTTGTCTTTATCAAATGAATGAAAGTTTATTCGATTAATTTGCATAATCCATTAGGTTTTATAACTTTAAAAAATTATTAATTAAAAGGCAGTATTATTATTTTGGAGTTCATTCAAAAATTTCTGAATACATACTAATTATTCATCTTTTAATTTTATTTTTAAAATAAACAAATTACATATCCTTTTCAACATTGTAAAAATAAATGTCCCTGTTATATTTATATTAGAGATAATATCGCTATTATTTATTATAAATAGAGTGTCATAAACATTTTGTAAGCTCATTAGAAACTTGACAAATTTTGATCTTTTATAAATTTATTGTCAAATTATTTTTTCAGATATGACCAAGTGTGTTGTTTTATAAAACCTCAGAATAAATATAAATAAATTACCGTTTTATATTACTTTTTATTTATAATCTGTTATATTTTTTTGATTATTTACGATTCGGTTAATATTAGTTTAACATTGTTTCTTATATGATTATACATGTTTAATATACTTTGTATAGACTGATTTAAAATCTTCAATTTATACATGTTTATATTTTGTTTATTAACTGTTTATCTAAATACAGACTCATTGGAAAAAAAATTTGGTCGATTATTACAGCAGTAAGCTCTACATTAATAGAACCAAAATTTGATAATGATTCCAAATATGATATTGTTTTTATCTGATTAAGTCTCAATTCATCGAAAAACTCAAAAAAATCTTTGGAATCTCAAGTTTTCTACAACAATACTAAAAATTGGAAAAAAAAAAATTACACCAAAATAGAAGAGTCAAGTTGAAATTAATAATGCCAATATCTAAAACCCAAAAGTCATTGAAGCCGTTGGAAAGTTATTTGAGAAATTTGGTTGAAACTTTTCTCCGGCAGTATGATAACCATTGACGTAGGGCGAAGTAGCAATTGTCACTGTTGAAATTGTTGGCCGACGATCTATCCAATGGTGGATGATAGCTTGTAAACAAACCAATATGTTTGCCAACGAATCGAAACTTAGCTCACACAAAGATCGTTTGAGTTCGTTCTTTTAGCTAAATGAGTCAAGTTTAAACTCTGTTTATGAACTTGCAAATTACTTCATAAACACAAATATATTTGTGTGCCTCTTATCAAATGAGCTCACAAGCTAACTCGTTATAGTGTTCGTGAACATGTTCATGATACTCTTTTTGAACAATTTCGCGAACTAACTCATATTTAGTGTTTACAAATATGTTCACAAGCTGAAAAATATTTTTACTTACGTATATAAAATAATATTATTTTGAACAATGCCTAATCAGCGTGCGAGTGGAGTTTTAAACAAATTTTCAAGTCAAGAAATTTCTTAATATAAATGAATGATCCTAAAAACCTTTAATTTTAAACGATTTAAATTCGAATCCAACACCATTTGATTCGGTTTGACAACATTTTTAACAGATGAGAATTAATTCTCTTAACAGTAATAAATGACAGCGATGCAGATAGTGGTTGTTCTTACTTAAAAAAAATTGGAGAGAATCGAAAGAAAATGTCCATCTATATATATATTCTTTCAAAGCAATCCAAAGTCTACATAAAAAAAAAAAAATCAAAAGTCTAATATATACTTCTCTGAAAATCACTCCATACTACATTAATATCTTAGTAATGATATACATATATATGATCACAATCATATTTTCCAATACTAATACAATAAATAATTAAACTTGAGCGCCTAAACTAGATTTCTTATAGATAATAAAATCCCTAAAAGCATCCAAAGCATTTATCGAACTAATTGGAAATCCATTCTCAAATTGAGCACTAAGCAATTTTGCTTGTTTCTTGGCTTCTTCATCTTTTAGCAACCTTTCAATTCCCTTCATTATATCATCTTTGTCAATCTTTTGTGAAAAGTCATCACTAACCTTACATCCAACCTTGAGGTGTTTTACAATCAATTGAGCATTGTAATATTGATCTCCTCTAATTGGCCATCCCAAAATTGGGACTCCATGTCCAATTGCTTCTACACTTGAATTCCATCCACAATGTGATAAAAATCCACCAATTGATGGATGGCTTAGAATAAGCAACTGTGGTGCCCATCCATGTATTATCAAACCCCTATTTCCAACTTTCTCCTCCAAACCATGTGGAAAATAACCTTGGTCTGATTCGGGTGGACCGGGCGGACCACGTCGACCCATTTGAATTGCCCAAATAAATGGTCGGTTTGATGCTTCTAATGCTTCGGCTAATTGGGCATATTCATCATTTGTGGGTCCAACTTCTGTGCCGAATGACACGTACAAAACCGAACCTTTTGGTTTTGTTTCTAACCAAGCAAGCACTTGGTCTTGGGTCACACTCGATTGCCGGTTGGCTCGAGCTTGGTCATCATGAAAAATTGAACCGCTTGATTTCCAATATTGCTCAGGCAATAAAGGACCCACACCCCAAACTGGTTTGCCACTTTGGTTAGTCAGGTACTCGAGGAAAGGAAGCTCCAGAAAGTTACACGTGTTCAACATCAATGCAATTGATCCACTGGTTTCTTCCAACCACGGTGGTGGATTGCCGGGCTTCGGCGGACCCATTTTCGGCGGTCCAAAACCAGACGGCGGTCCAGATGGATGTTGTTGTGGTGGTGGAGGTCCGCCGCCAAATCCACCGCCGGGAGGAGGACCAGGAGGTTCGTGAGGCTTTGTTTTAAGATCGGATTCGGTTAGAGCCATATCCTCAGGTAACCCGGGAAGCAAACGAATCTCTCCTGGTTTGAGATCGATGGGTTGGGCCTTCCAGATAGCATACTCCATAGCCGCAGAGCAAGCTCCAGAGGTGAAAAATCCGATCGTTGGAATCTGAAATTTCTTAAAAGTTTCATGAGTCCAACTCATCATAACATCAACAATAGCACAAATAGGCAGGGTAGAATCTGGGTGTTCCCCCGATCGGGTCGAGATGAGGTTTTGAAGGTCCAGGGCCATATCTGAACGGGGGTGATCATGGTGTTGATTGGAAGAAGAATGTTGCGGCGGAGGCGGAGGCGGAGCTGGAGAAGAAGGTAATTGGGCAAGTTGGAAGAGTGGGTATTGGAATAAAGAGGAAGGGATTGAAGAGGAGAGATCAGAGGAAATGACAAGAGTGGTTTTGAAATTTCTGGATAGAATTTGTTTGCAGAGTTCAATGGTAGGAAGAAGATGACCTTGACCAAAAAATGGGATTAGCCATATTTCCTGAATCATGTTATGATTTGATACGCTGTTTCCGTTGAGGAAATGTTCAAGTTTTGAATCAATAATATACAGAGAAGAGAGATAAAAGGAAGGAATTTTAATACAGTACCAAATTAAGGTTTTGACTGTTAGTTTTGGAATAGCCGTTGAATGTGTTTTTTGGGTTTTCCAAAAATTAAAAAAAATAAACTTATTTTTTTTAATGGAACAAATTTTTTTAGTAGATTTTTATTTTATTTTATTGTAATAAATTTTATGGTACTCAATTATTGTGGAGATTTTTTTTTTATTAATTACATTATTTATCTAAATTGACGTCTATAAGCCATCTATAATTCCCACTAATTTTCCAATTTTGTTAGTTGGATGGCACAAATTAGGCTAAGGTTACTTTAATTTGAATCATTGAATGGTTGATTTTGAATACGTACTCATTTTTTCAGATCCAATTGAATGGTTAGTTTGAATCCGTATTCGTATTTTCAGATCTAATTGAATGGTTAGTTTGAATCTGTATATTTTGTGTATGGAATGATTTATCTTTATAATACATTGGGATAGTTATTAATATAACATAATTATAGTTTACTTATTAAAATAATAACATAAAATTAATAAAATAGTACAAAAAAAATAAAAATTTTAAAATTATTTCTACCTAATAAAAAATAAATTTATTTTAAAAAATAAAAATATTGGACAGCCTATTTTTCCAAATTTTCCGACAACTACTTCAAACCTTCGGCGCGCCACCTCCTACCACCACCACCAACATGTGCCTCACTGGCGTGAAGCTGACTTCCGGTTGAATTCAGCGTTGTCATGATCTCGTCGGTCAAAGACCAATCAACGGTGACTCTCCAAGTTCTGAAAATTTTCTAACGCCGTTTTCACCTCCTTTCGGTAACCCTATGACCCCGATTCCAGTATCAAATGACTCACCTTGTTGTGCTCTTTCATATTTGATATGGCTTGAGCTGTTTCATGTCTATTTTTCAATGGACAATTTCCGATCAAACAATAGTTAGGTGTGGGTGGTAACTAGTATTTCAACAGGTTGAAGATGAAGGTAACAATATGCTAAATTCCAATAGACTTTAATAAGAATCAGTAAACAAAATTCAATAAAACTCATTATCATTAACAATCAATAACATTTAGTAAAAAAAGAAAAAGTTTAAGAACACATTAGAAAACATAAGGAAAAACTTGAAAATGCATTTAGAAGTGCAAACGACATTTTAGGCATCGCGACGGGGTGTTATGGAGGTGAATCTTATGACTTTTGTAGATCTTTAAATGAGTTTTTTTAAAAGTGTTCATAATAGTCGTTCAAACACCCATAATAAAGTTATGGCCAAAACCATTTGTACTGATTTAATACAAATTGGTGACGAAAATAAATTTCTACTGATCAAATACATTCACTAGAAATCAGTAAAAATCAATACAACTTAGTAGAATGAATAGAAATCAATACAAATCATTATAAAATTAGTAGAATTAGTGAAAATCAATAAGTTTCTATACAATTTAGTAAATGTTAGTATGATTCAATAAACTTCAATACAATTTAGTAAGCTTTAATATAATTCAATATACAATTCAGTAAGCTCTAATACAATATAGTAAACTCAATACAATTCAATGTTAGTAAGTTTCAATACAATTCAATATCAGTAAACTTCAATGCAATTCAATAAGCATTAAAACATTTCATTCAGCTTCAATACAATTAGCTAAACTTCATTAAAGTTAGTAGAAAGTAACAACAATCATCTTCATTTTCTTCGTTGAAAAAGACCTGGCCACTGTCGGCCATCGAAAAATTGTAACAATGATGAGACTTAACAAATGTTATGTCATTGGAAAGCTCTCAAATATTAGATTCAAAATATGACTTCGCCGTATATCACCAAAAAAATGCAAAAAATAGTAGATCAGTTGTGAAGGTTACTTTTTTACGACCAGTGAACAATGACAAGTTTGGTATCAAAATGATGGGTGTCAAAACCACCATAAATAAAAATCTGCTCTTCATACAAACAAAACTTGCAAATAGGGTGGGAATGGTCAAGCGAAAAAGACTAGCTTTGTCAGGCTAACCAGACTAAAAATAAAAAACGGGGAATTTTGGATTATGGTGAAACTTGATCAAAATAAAAGGTAAACAGTAGTATTCGAGTATTCTTCCTAAGGTGTAAATTAAGCCTAAAACGTCAGATAAGGTCGTGGGCCAGCGACATTGATAACTTCAGTCCGCATCAGCTGCTCTACTCTTTAGTCATGCCCAAGGATAATTCCTGAAAGCGTAGAAAACATCTAAATATCTTTCAGCTTTAACTCCTATGCTCCAAACCTCTTTTAATTATGCTCCATAAGCTTTCTTTCATCAATCTAGCAATCCCTAACCAAAATAAGAAAAACTACTCTTTAATGTTTTTGGCAAATGGATAGATATTATATTAATTGAACCTTGCAAACAACTCAAATTTCTAAGAGCAACAATCACAAAGGACAAATATTAGAATTGATGAAATTAGAAAAAAAAAGGAAGAAATATGTGAGAGATTTACTTATAGTTTGCTGCCATATGTGAGGTTGAAGATAAATTGGGGTTGTTGATGGTGGATATGGCAAAGGTAGGATGTGGACGCTGATTAGGGGTGAGCAGAGTTCGATTAGAACTGAAACCGAACCGAAAAACCAAAAAATTTTTGGTTCGTTTAACCGAAATTTTGAAAAATTTTTATTTTTTGGTTTTTCGGTTCGGTTAATCGAAAAAATCGGTTCGGTTTTCGGTTACTATTTTTGAAAATTACGGTTATTTGGTTAACCCAAAAACCGAAATTATATAATTTTGGTTTAAAACTGGTTGAAAAATAGGTTTAAAATAGGTTGAAAAATAGGTTTAAAATAGGTTTCAAAAATTTTGATTAACTGCTCGATTTTTCGGTTAACAAAAATTTCGGTTTAATTTTTGATTAACCGAAAAAAATTGATTTCTGTTTCAATTTCTAATTTACTACATTCGATTAACCGAAAAGTGACCGGTTCGGTTCGATTAACCAATTTGCACACCCCTAAAACTGATTATGGTTGAAAGAAAAGAAGTGAAACAGAATAGAGGATATTTAAGTCTTTTAATTAGTCAAAACACAAGTACATAAACAATAAATGACAAATCGATACCAGCTTCTTCCATCTCTTCCTCTCCTCTGTCTTAGCCGTCACTCGCACCAGCCTGCGACTCCGGTCTGATTTACAACGCTCGCTACTGTCTGAGCATCGAATCGAAATTCGATTTGGTTTCGAGACCCTGATTCGTCTGCTACTGCTAGGGTTTCCATTCTTATTCTTCTCTTTGATTGGTAATAATTGGTAAGCTTCTTATTTTTTCTATTTTTTATGATGTTTCAAATTTATTTTCATGAGACGTAGCAAATTAAAATTAAAAAATATCTTACTATTATTAATGACCCAATCGATTCTCCCAACAGTCTGGTTATCACCTTCTCGCAACCCTCACCGCCTCAGCATCGCCACGGAAAGCTTCTTCTAGACGACATAAACATAGTAGCTTTATCAAGATATTGCTTCCTCAAAAGGTTAGCAACTTCCAAATTACTCTTTCTATTTTTTTATTCAATTTGTATTTGACATCTAGGTTTTTCAGGTTGAGATTTTTGGGTTAAAGTTTGAAATCTTTATTAGCTTGTAGATTATTAGAAAAATTGATCTTGTTATTTGTGTATTCGATTTTACGATCTAGGGTTTTTAGGTAGGGATTGTTAGATGAAAGTTTAAAATTAAGATTGTTCTATTGTTAGGCTTGCAGTTTATTAAAAAAAATTGAGCATGTTTGGTTAGAATTTTTTTTTTATTTGCTGAGCGATACTCTGCTTATTTTCTATTTGAGTGGTTATATCTTATATTTTTGTTTATCTGCTCAAGAAATATCGAGTGCGTGGTGGGATTTTGATTGAGATTTTTATTTTATCTTTGGCAGCTCTGTAGCATCTTGAACTAGAGGTTTTAGTTTGTGTGTCAGTCACTTAAGGAGAAATTATAATGGCAGCACTGAAGGAACTCCTGCCTCCGGTTAAGTCAAGTAGTGCTTCTTATTATGATCATTCAAATGATCCCTGGTTTAAACAGCGATTCAGCTCATCCGAGGCAGAGCAAGCTACTACTGTTAAGCATAAACCTGTACCCCCCTACTTGGACCGTAAAGGTTTTGTACCCCGTAGGGTGGAGGATTTTGGGGATGGGGGTGCATTCCCTGAGATTCATGTTGCTCAATACCCTCTTGATATGGGTAGGGATAAATCTGCTAAACCAGGATCAAAGATTCTTCCTTTGACCGTTGATGCCCATGGTAATGTGGCATATGACGCTATTGTGAAGCAAAACGAGAATGCAAAGAAAATAGTTTATTCACAGCACAAGGATCTGATTCCTAAGATTTTGAGAAATGAAGAGGAGATGGATGAAGATGAGGAGTTAGAGAAGGAGATTGAGGAGACAACCCAAGAAACTAAAGCTGCTCTTGAAAAGATTGTTAATGTGAGACTTAGCGCAGCACAGCCCAAAAATGTGCCCAAACAATCATCAGATTCAAAATATATCAAGTACAAGCCATCACAGCAATCAGCAGCTTTCAATTCAGGGGCAAAGGAAAGAATTATCAGAATGGTAGAGATGCCAGTAGACCCACTTGAGCCACCCAAATTCAAGCACAAGAGGGTTCCCAAGGCATCTGGATCCCCACCTGTACCTGTCATGCATTCTCCACCTAGGCCTGTGACTGTGAAAGATCAGCAGGATTGGAAAATCCCTCCGTGTATTTCAAATTGGAAAAATCCTAAAGGATACACTATTCCTCTTGATAAACGTCTAGCTGCTGATGGAAGAGGTCTCCAGGATGTTCAGATCAATGATAATTTTGCCAAGCTGTCAGAAGCACTCTATGTTGCAGAGCAAAAGGCTAGAGAAGCTGTGGAGATGAGATCAAAGGTTCAGAAGGAGATGATGATGAAGGAGAAAGAAAGGAAAGAGCAAGAGCTACGGGCATTAGCTCAGAAAGCACGTTCTGAAAGAACAGGTGCTGCTCCTCCTTCATCGGCTCCAGTCCCTTCTGATAAAGCTGCAGCGGGTGTTGATATGGTGGGGGATTATGATCGGGGGAGAGAGAGGGATAGGCATAGAGATATGCCCAAGGAATCGAGAGAGGAAAGGGAAGAGAGACTGCAGCGTGAGAAAATTCGCGAGGAACGACGTCGAGAGAGGGAAAGGGAAAGAAGGTTGGAGGCAAAAGATGCAGCAATGGGTAAGAAGAGTAAGATCACTAGAGATAGAGATCGGGACATCAGTGAGAAGGTTGCCCTTGGTATGGCTTCTACGGGAGCTGGCAGAGGAGAGGTTATGTATGATCAAAGATTATTCAACCAAGAGAAAGGAATGGATTCTGGCTTTGCCACTGATGACCAATATAATGTATATGACCGAGGCCTATTCACTGCCCAGCCTACACTTTCAACATTGTACCGACCTAAGAAAGATGCTGATGCTGATGTGTATGGAGGTGCTGATGAGCAGTTAGATAAGATCTTGAAGACAGAAAGGTTCAAACCAGACAAGGCCTTTGCTGGTACTTCAGAGAAGACTGGTCCACGGGACAGACCAGTGGAGTTTGATAAAGCTACAGAAGAAGCTGATCCATTTGGTCTGGATCAGTTCTTGACAGAAGTGAAGAAGGGTAATAAAAAAGCACTTGATAAGATTGGTAGTGGTGGAACGATGAAGGCTAGTGCTGGATCTTCCATGCGAGATGGTTATGATGGTGGTTCTAGAAGAACACGCATTGGATTTGAGAGAGGCCACTAAGTATCCAGTTTTCTTCTTATTCTTCATTGTAATATGGTCTGTTATGTTTATTTGACTTACCCGTTGCCAATTTTGTGTTTCATGTTGAAAGAATCAGAATCTATTTAACACACTTGTGTTGTGAAATATTGTGGTCAACACGTAGTAGTACTTGTTGATGATGATGCCAGATTTGTGGTGATATAATTTTTGTGATAACAATATGAACAGTGACATGATAAACATTTTCTGTGACCATCCCATTATGGGAATTGATGTTAGTATGATGAGTAAGCCCACTAATGGAATATTTGTTATACAAGAAAATACCTTTATGTTCTATTTAGTTTTCCCGACGATACATTACAACTAGATTTTTTTCTGCATACAAATTAGCTGTTGTTGGATGGGTACTATAAGATACCATTTTGTTTTTTCATGTTATCATTTGGCAGCTGTTTTTGGAGTTATTGGTTATCCTTTACTGAAAAGAAATGTTAGGGGCATTATTATTGAAATGGTGATGTTTGTTTGTTGAAATGTGATCTATTTGATAAGCTATTGAATCTAACTTTATCTGACTCAGGTAAACTGATAGAAAACTACCACTTACCATTTCAACTTTCAAGCAGGTTTTGCGGTAGATCTATTGATTGATCCTTCACTCTGGGCTGCCTACAAGGATTGAGGTACATATTCTCGGTTTCTTAAAAAACTAACTGTGATTTTGAATCTTTTGTTTTAGAGATCAATCTGCTAAAATTATGTAAGATAAAGAAGTATAGGGGAACTTTTGTGTATATGATAGGAAAAAGGTCCCATCAACTCGTAAATTAGGGAACGTAAAATTGTTAACCTTATATGGAGGCTGTTATAGCCTCTGCTGTGACTGCAGCGTCACAAACCAACACATACAAAGCTTCATAGTTACGAGTGATACTGGTCAAGAGTAAACCTTAATAAGAGCTCTAGGACCAAGTACATGCACCATAAAAAATTTCTGGTATTAGCTACTAAAATTAGCTATGAATGAGTTTCTGTCCTAATTAGCTACGGATTTGAAAAGGATCTGCTAGTAACACTAGAATTAGAGACATTTATAATAATCTATCACTAATACGTTTGTAATCCATAGCTAATTAGGGATGGAAAATTCTTACAAAATTTCTGTTCTGATCTATTCGATTGTGAAAATTTGTTTACAGGCCACTTGCGAATAATTCCTTGACTGGACCCATCGCAGTAGCTCTTTCGGAAGGTCATAACACATGAAGCACTTATCTTGTAAGCGCTGAATCAACTTTCACAATTTTTCTCGATTAAAGTGTAGTCTATTATGAATTGCAAATTCTCTGATACTCAAATGATATGGCTGGAATTTAAGAAAACATATCCTCAAACATTTCGTGCAGTGGCACTATTATAAGTCTCCCTGTAAATGTCTCACTCTGGTTTGCTTATTTTACTTGCCTGCAATGTTATGTCTTCATGTTCATGTACCAATAAAACATAGAAATCTTTTTGCTCACTAATGGTTTTAAAAAATATTCAGGCTTCAAGGCAACCCTATATGCTCAAGTTCTAACCTATTTCCAATATTTTGGGTCTCAAACTTTTGATATTAACAACTGAAGTTTGACAAACACTGCTAATGAGCTTGTCCATGTGTATATTCCCCAATAAACCTTCTATACTGCACCCCCTAATTGTCGGGTTTTGATTGAGAAAAGAAACAGAAATATTATATAACATGAAAGAAGTTCACTAATAATATTGTAATTTATTCATATAAAACAAAACATACGGAAGCATAAATATCAAAGATTCTTTTTTTATGCTGTTAATAAAGCTTGTGATTGCTTCTCATAGCGAAACCCATTAGCCATAGAATCATCAGCTGACCAAACAAAGATGCCATGCAATTGATTTCCACTCTTCAGCCTACTGCAAGCTGTAAAAAACCCATCATTAGGCGCTAATCCACCACTCCCATCGCTAATAAAACTCACCAGCACCTTTCCACCATTATAATTTTCACTCTGAGTCTTAAAATATCCCATGAACTCATCTACAGTGGTTCCTTTATCGTAAGCGTAAAATTGGAAATTAACATAGTCAATCACATTCCCATATTTCTTCCACAAAGCTTGATAATGGCTTTGAACTTGATCATCATCAAATGGAGCAATAGAAGCAAATGAAATCAAACCATTTGCTTTAAGTTTTGTAATAAGTTGGCCTATACATTCTGCGAATGTATTAGGGTCCGCTTGAAAATGTTCATAATCAATATCAATACCATCTAAATTGTATTGTTTGATTATGTTTGAGAGTGAAGAAAATGCATTAGAAACCCAAGAACTAATAGATGAAGGATTGAAATATGCATATCCACCTTGTACACTATCCCCTCCAAGACTTAATGCTACTTTGACATTAGAATATTGATTCTTGATTGATGAAACTTGAGATGGGGAAAGATTATTTGAATCCCAAAATATGTTAAATTTTCCATTTGTTGGAGATGGAGAAGATGAGGTATCGTAGTCTATTGCAAATGAGAGTATGAAGTGGAAATCGGTTTTTGAATTTATAGGTACGTCTGAGAATTTAACGTTGTTGAACTCTGCTCCTATGTATTCTCGAAAAAGATTTGAGTTTTTCGGAGCTGCTGCTTTGATGGAGGAACTGTGGGAATGAGAAGGGATTAGTGCTTGAAGAAGAAGAAAGGTGATAAGAATTTTGGAGATTTTCATGTTTGTGTTTCTAATTTTCTTGAAATGAGATGTATTTGTGTGGCTTACTGTGAAATGAACATGCAGCTCTACCTTTTTATATAGTGTTGAATATTAATTATTTTATTTCAGCGATGGTGTTTTAAATTTTCTTCCACGAATTTAAAATTTTTATAATTAGCTAAACCTCGACGCACAACCATTTGAATGCATAGAATTTGGCTGTATTTTTGTATTTTGTTTTTCTTCTTTTCATATTTCTTTGTGTCCTCAATGGATTTACAAGATGTAACTTTCGAATGGGTGTTTTAGGATTCAAACACTCGATTTAAAAAGTGTTTTACCGCTAATCTAATTGTATATCAATGGAAATTTGAGATTTTTAAAAAGTATTATTAAAATTTTGATTTCTTTATCATACATACTTAACTGTGAATTGGAGGTGATACGATTGGTTAATTGGATGTGTTATGTTTGATCATCTTATACTAATTTAGCAGAAAAGGGTGTTACATTGGTCAATTGGACGTGTTATAATTGATCATTTTAGCAGAAAAGGGTGTGTTAGGATCGTTGGATCTTACTAATTCAGCAGAAAAGGAGATGATGACGAACAAGAAAGATTACTATATTATTATATTCTAGTATGTTTGTTGACCCTATTGGGTCACTTTAAAATATATAACATATAACTAATTTCATAGTTCTTCCATTCCATTTGCAAGGAGTGTAGAAATTTGTAAAATTATTAAAATGTCCTCTATAAAATTTAATATCAACCATATTAATCATAATATATACAAAATATTAATAATAATGCATTGGCTTGTATTAAAAATAATCTTTTTTTCCCATTTCTATATAATCGAACGGACGGACTTAATTAAAAGAAAAATGCTTTATAATTCTTTTTCAATCACCCAATTTCACTACATGCTTCTATGTGGCTATTTAGTAACTTTCTTTGTTTTTGAGAATTTAAGTCCGACGACTAATTGGTCAAATATTTATTTGTCAAATTTATTTTAATTTTTTTATTAACCTATAAGGTGTTTAAGTCTATAACTGTTTCACAGTCTATGTTTAATTCGACTAATTTTCGTGTTGCTGTTGAGTTTTTTTTATTGTCTATACTTGTAAGGGCAAAATGAAAAAATAAAAATAGGGAAAAAAATAGTGGCTGATCATTCTAGAATGTTAAATTGCAAATTTGCTGGATCAATACAGACTTAAATTCGGTTGTTCATCAAGCTTTGTGATAGAACAACACTCAACCTCTTTAGGTGTTGAGCCAACATTCTGGCTAATATGATTTTGAATGTCCGTTTTTGGGCTATTTGATCCCCTCTAATTTTAAAACAACTAGCCGAAGCAGATTGGGTAGACGTGGCCACGGTCCGGGCCTCGGCCTGCCGGGTCACGGTTCGAGCCACATGGAATCGTAACCGGCCTGCCGAACCGGCGATTCGGCGGCGGATTAGGGACCGGCGGTTTGGGACGGTTAAACCGCCGGTTTGAAGACGGTTTGGGGTGGTTGAACCGGCGGTTCGAAGACGGTTTGGGGCGGTTCCTCCACGGTTCACGGGTTTGTGTCCGGTTCAAAATTCTTTTGAACCTGAACCGGCTCGTCCTTTGGTCGGTTCAGGTTCCGGGTTGGGCAGTTTCGGGCTCACACAGGTTAGGGCCGGTTCAAGCGGGCTGGCCGGGCCGAACCGGCACATGACCATGTCTAAGTTTGGGTACTAAATTTATTAAAGGGAAATTTACTATTCGGCCACTAAAGTTTGATTATATTTACTATTTGATCACTGTATTTTGACATAATTACTAAACCCATGACTTTCAGCACTATTAACTATTGAAAAACTCATAATTTCATCACTAATATTTGGATATAATTACTATTACTATTTTATCACTCCATTTTAGTACAATTGTTCTGTATTATTATTGTTTGGCATTTTAATCACCACATCGGTAAATATGATATTTCGCGGTTGATCTGGCGAAAAAATTGAAAATCATAGAATTAGCCCTTCAAATTGATTAGAATTTTCAATTTTATCCTTTTTGCATATGTGATGCTCAATTTCACTGCACTTTGAATTTCTTTTTTCCAACAACTCCACTTTTGACACTTAATAATTGTAAAATCAGAATATAAAATTTAAAATTATAATATAAAAATATATTAATATCGATAAGAATTACACTACACAAAAATTTTTAGTGTATTTTATGTATTTTATTATTATTATTGGAAAATCATATCGACCAAACTCTGGTAGCGCTTGCGAACAAGTTCAGCAAGGAACCGTCCTTCATTTTAAGCAATATAACTCAAATTTTCGACCTAACCTTAACAAAATTATACTATTGTTGCAAACTCAAATGGGAAAAGTAAAAGTCGAAGTTGCATATTTCTGTTGTCTTATGGCTTCTGTGATTTTCAGGCTTGTTTAATTAACTATATTCTTCATTTCAATTGAAAAATCGAAAGTGAAGTTCCTGATATTTCAGTTGAGCTGTAAATTGGCTTTCTACCCTGTTTAACTATATTCTATTGTTGAATATCTTGTAAGATTCACTGGAAAATTTCTTGAAGATTGTTGCCCCGACGAAAAGTGCAATTTACTACCTCCAGAAGGGTGCAAATAGGTACTATTATTTTTGCTACTATAATTAGTTTATGTTCTTTTGAATCTTTATTTGTCATTAGTTAATTATTTTTATAAGCTTTTGATTTCATTAGAAGGGAAGTAGCTACAGGGAAAGAAAACAAAAGAAATGCAAGAATTAGAATGAGTAGTTAATAATGTGTTGATTGGATGTCTTAGTCTTCATGTTTAATTTGTTGGATTAATATTTCATTTTCAAGATTCTTACACCTTTGTTTGTCTGTATGGTCCAATGTAAGGAAAGAGAAGTTTTTCATTAGCTCTTACTCTCCCTCTCCCTCTCGCTATACATCTCTCTCTTGTTTGAGTTCTGTTCGTTGGGAACTAATGCTGTCATTTGTATTTTGCAGATTGGGAAAACCTCGGAGCTTTCAAGGCATTAAAGGTTGGTAACTACTCATTGCTTCAACCCTTGAAGGGACTGTTTATTTTCATTATGTATCAAGGATGCGAATGCAGTATGCTGGTTTTCTCTCCTTGCACTTCTTATGGTTATTTGAATTGTGTTTATCAGTTTGATGCTTATCTTGCTTTGCTTGTTAGGACTGTTATTTGAGTTGTGTTTATTAAAATATTATTCAATAAACAACCGAATTTTCGGTTGGTATATTTATTTTGTCTTGCAGTGCAAACATCAGTGATATTTGATTTGAATGAATTGCAGATAGGTCAACAAGTTGCTGATATTTAAAATCCTATAGAATTAGATGCAGCCCAACATAGTAATTGCTTTGATGCATCTATTTCGATAGAGTTAGGAGTGTAGGTCTTGGCTTCATATTTGGTGACGTTACTGGAAATATCTTGGCTTCTGGAGTTCGACATATGCAACATTTGATGGGAGATTCATGTGGAGGTGGAATCGGATTGTAGTGTTTTGGTGAAGGATTTCAAGAAGAATGCATTCTATCCAAATGAATATTGTACTAAAACTTAGCCCTCTTTTTCTCTTGATCCTTATTCAATATTGGATGTTAGAACTATTGCCCATCTTTTTTTATGGACGGTGGTTCTCTTTTATTTTTAATATTTTCTTTTAGTTTTTTGTTCCATAAATTTTAAATATCTATTTATTTAAAACAACTTCTGTATTTTGTCTCAAATCATTTTAGTAATAGATTTTGAATGTGATATATTTATTTGTTTGTATGCAGATCAGATCTTTTAGTTTGGATGATTACTTTATATATCAATAGAGTTTGGCAGTACAGTTTGTTCATTCATTAAAATTTGAATTTTTCAAAACTTTTTGACATGTAGTCAATTTCAAATATTTCTAATTTAAAAAAATAAAATTTTACTGCTAAAATCACTTTTAACAAAATATTCAAAATTTCAGAATTTATATTTCTTAATTTTTTGATTTGATCTATGTAGACTATAGATCAATTTTAAGATGTCTACAACTAAAAATCTCTTATAATACTATTATTTATTAATTTTAATATATTGTCAATTTATGTAAAAAAAATATATATATGTTAGGAAGCAGGATGCTAGTTTTTTAAGTGTTGAAATTTGAATAATGTCCAACCTAGATCTATGGTTACATGTGAGGAGCGTTAACCACTAAATCACTCCCTCTTTCATAGACTCCACACTATTAAAATGCTATTGTATAATCATATATCATTATCCATATATAAAATAAAACTTGGGAGCTAAAGAAATAGCACAAATTAAGACATTAGCACATATTTTTAAAAATTAAAAAAATAGCATATTTTTTATAAAAAATCCAAAACTGCCCCTGATATATATACTTTGGGTATATATATAAATATATATAGACTATATATACTCGAGGTATATATACAAGTATATATATACTATATATACTCGAGTATATATAAACTATATATACTCGGGTATGTATTATAATTTGTAAAATCCATTGCTATGATTTATGAAGTATATAATAGTATATGTGGTTTTATATATGCTAGGTAATATGCTATTTATTCATATATATTGTCATATATGCCAACAAATGAAGAGTATATATGACAATATATATAGATCATATATACTGTTACAAAAACTATGTATGAACAATTTATGCTAATTTGTGAAGGTCATGTGCTATGATTTGTGTGGAGTATATATAATAGTATATATGATTCATATATATCACGTTATGTGTTATTTTTGTGATATATATATTAGTATATATAGTCTATATATACTGTCATATATACCAACAAACAGAATTTTGCAATAGATTTTGATAGCAACCAATTTTCAATCATTACTTAGAACAGTAACACAAAATCAACAACATCAAGTCATATGCTATGATTTGTGTGGAGTATATATAATAGTATATATGATTCATATATTTAGGTTATGTGTTATCTTTGTGGTATATATATCAGTATATATAAACTATATATACTGTCATATATACCAACAAACAGAATTTTACAACAGATTTGAAGAAAAAAAATGAAAACCTAAAATGGAGGAGGAGAATTTATAAATCACATACAGTTCATAAATAGAGGAGGATAATTCATGTACAATTCATAAATGAAATTAAAAACCTAAAATGGAGGAGGAGAATAAGAAAAGACGAATGAGGAGGAGGAGGAGCAGAAGAAAAAGAAAAAGATCGGTAGTAAAAAGAAAAAAAAAATAAATGAGTTAGTTAATTGGAAGAGTATTTTAGTACACATATTAATATATATGTTATTTTTTTAATTTTTGTAAATGTGTACTATTTTATTTTTTTTAGTCAAATAATATGATATTTGTTATAAGTGGTGCTACTATTCTACATGTCTGCAAAGTCTTGGCTCATGGTGAAATTTTAAGAAGTCCAAAAGTCCACGGTGAAAGTTTATTTGGGCCCCCTAAATATTGTTCAAGAAAAAAAAAACTGACCTGAATGCATAAAGCGTTCATTACTTTCTCCAAAAAAAAAAAATGGTTCATTTAACTAATCATATAGATAAGGAGCACTTTAATATTCATCTGGTGTTGTGGTGTAGTTGGTTATCACGTCAGTCTAACACACTGAAGGTCTCCGGTTCGAGTCCGGGCGACGCCAAACTTTTTAACATTTTAGTTTTTAAAATTCTTAGGAGATTTCTTTAGTCTTTTGCCTTGCTTCTTGTTGAAAACCTAAAAACATTCACAGTAAGTAGTAAGCTGGTGTTTGGTGACCCCATTGGGTAATGACTACTGTTACTATTTAAATTGACCAAAACTCAGAATAATCGCTTCTAAATTCTATCCATATATCCATTGGCTAACAATTTGATCTCATGTCACTGCAAAGTAACCATAGTACAGGGGACAGTTCAGGTTCATTTCAAAACCATCTGGGCTAATCGGGTAGGTCTCTAGTTTAATGTAAGGAGCCGTGCAGAAGCACAAAGCCCTATCCAAAAATGTCCAAAATGTGGTATAGTAGAAATGGTTGGATCTTAAGAATGATGAGCGTAACAAAATAAATTTGTCACCAACTTATAAACAAACAATGGGTCCTTATAAGACTGACATAGCGTGTGTTTCTGTCACTAAGAACAGAAATTGTCAGCAGACTTGGCAGTCTCATCACTTTACAACTATTTATTGTCTTAAATAGCTGACCATATAATGACAATTTGTACACCTATTTTGGCTCTATTTACTGCTTCCCTTCCTTTCTGTCTTAAAAATCACATTTTTTCTTCTCTGGCTCCTAAATTTAATCAACAAAATAAACCTCCCCATTGCGCCCTTTTCTTTTGTTTACTGTTAACTGTTACGTTTCTGACTCAAAGATGTTTAGTTTTTGCTGCAATTTCGCAGAAAGCGGATAATCTCATCAGAACTCAGTGTGTGTGTGTGTGACTCATCACTTATTATCAGTCTGTTCTGCTCTGTTCTGTTTCTCATCATCTTTTGACCAAGATTTTATATGCCCTTTTTGCAAGAAATGGAGACCCCCCAATCCCCACCTTCTAAGATTGCTCGTCTTACAGATTTTAGTACTCTCTTTTTTCTTTCTTCCCCTTCTTTTTTTATTATTACAGAAACCAAACCCATGCGTTGTAATTAAGCTTCATTAGTTTCTGCTTTTGTTTTTCATTTTTAGGTAGTTGTTTCAGCATGGAAAAGAATACGGACACCTGTCGTTCTGTGTCAACTACAATTGGGTTAGGCCTTGCACTCGGAAGTAGCGGCGGCGGAGGCGGTGGTGGGTCAAATACTATTGATCATAGACCAATAACCAAATCTGAAGGATTCACCATTCTTCAACTGCAAGAACTACAACTTCAATCTCTTATCTACAAATACATAGAAGCAGGATTTCCAGTACCTTATCATCTTGTTCTTCCTATATGGAAAAGTGTTTCTACTTCTCTGAGTTCAAGCTTGCATCAACACTACCCTACCCGTAAGTGTTCTTTACTGAAAGAAAATTAAAAAAATTTGATTTTTGATGATCTAATTGGATAGTGGGTTGGTGGGTTCTATACAGTTATGATAGGTAACCACCCAATGCATATGGAATATAGAAATGGAATGGATCCAGAACCAGGAAGATGTAGAAGAACAGATGGGAAAAAATGGAGATGTAGCAAAGAAGCAGTGCCAGATCACAAATACTGTGAAAGACATATGCATAGAGGTCGCCAGCGTTCAAGAAAGCTCGTGGAACCTACTTCTCAAACCACCACTACTACCAATCTTTCTATTTCTCTCCACCAACGCTAATTCTTGATTTTGTGCACAAGATTCACATTTCCATCGTAAATTTTTTGTTTATTGATGATGTGCATGGAACCCTGCAGTTAATTAGTTTTCATGATTTTTGTTTCTAGTTGTTGGGTTTTGATGGACTTGTCATTGTCTATCTTAATTTTTAATTGCTTCTTTAGAAATAGCAAATTGGTATTGTTGTGTGTTACAATTATATATGTTATCCGTTATAATTAACATTTTCATATTCCCTAAAATAAAATTTCAATGGGCAATGTTAGAAAACCTGCACATGAATGACAGGGATAGCCATATTTACATTTTCATATAATTTTTTTCCTTAGTTTTCATTTTAGCAGTGTCAGTACATAGTACTCTCATCCCTTAGTTAATCCGAGTGATTTAAGATCATGAAAGTATAATGTTTCTTATTTAAATTGTATTACGAGCAAGAACATATATTAATTAAATTACGTAGAACCTAAGATGAGACAGATGGTAAGAGAATTTGAATTGTAGAAAGGGATAGGGATGACATCTCATTGTCCTCTGCAGTACAGACTTTGTCTCCTACGTCCACACCTTTTCATTAACGTCCCAACTGCTCTAATATATATGCAAAATTATCTTTTTTTTAATTTTATTTTTACAATAAATTTGTCCATTTAAAATGTTACCAAAAAATTGTCACTGTCCTATATTTATAATTTCACATACTATATAGAGGTAAATTATTAGTAGTATTATTTATTGCAAATATAGTTTTATAAACTCATTGTAAACTTTTAATTAGAAATTTGACAGATTTAAATTTTGTAAACCTGTAAACTATTGGGCAACAGACACGTGAGTTCCGCATGGGTATATGTGTTTCTTTATAAAGTGGTCATTTTATAGATTTTTTTTCCCCAAAATTTTCACTTTCTATCTGAATTTATGGAGAAAATATAGGGTTTATCATAAGAGGTATGCTTAATTAGCATAGCCTCTTATAAATAAAAAATACAAATTTTGAAGATGACTCCAAAGAAGGAATAAGAATTAAATTAACATGAGAAGTAAAAAAGTGTTTTTGGTAAGCCAAGAAATCTATAAATCTGTTAGCCTCGGTAGACATTATTCAATTTAACCAATCAATACAAGTCAACATCTAAGAATCTTATTTATTACTTTATGAATTATATTTTTAATTGAACAATATTCACTAAATAAATATAACATTATCATATAATAAAAATTTAAAATTCAAAAGTCTCTTATTTTTCACATTAACAATAACCATAAACTACACACTAAAGATAGGGAAAAAAGAGTAGGATGTTTAATATTTATTGTATTTTTCTCCTTTTTACTTAAAAAAAACATTTAAAAGCATCATTTTACAATTTTTATAAATAAAAATTAAAAATTAAAAAAACAATCATATAAACATAAAAAGATAAATGATTAACGCACCAAGAACCCATAAAATGTGTTTGAAATATTTTTATATTTAGAGAAATTATAATAAATATCTAATTTAAAACATTATTTTTATTAAATGTTACATCTTTTAAAATATCATATAAATATGATATTTTCTTAAATATTGTCACTTTTTAATTACTTGTAAATACGTTTTATATATAAATTAATATACATATATATTAATATTTTGAAAATAAAAATATGTATTTTTACCTAATATTGTTGGGATTTTGTTATAATAAAATTTTACAAAATGACATTTTTTAAATTGTTTATAGTTTTTTTAATTACGTCCATTTTGTATAGATATGAGGGCGGTCAAAGAGTTTGAATTGGGAGGTTGACATATTTTGGATTTGGACACTTAAAGCAAAGGCAACATTTAAGATTAATTATCTTACAGAGTACAACATTTGTGTGTTTGGAAGTTGTTAAAAGGAATGTAAAGCTAAAGGGTTTGGTTTGGTCTTTGCAGCTTATAAATAATTAATTGGTTGTGACATTTCATTTCTCATGAGACACCTAAAGTTGGTGATCACATTAAAGTCTAAGTTTCTTTTCAACTAATTTTCATATGCAGAATTCGTATCCCAACATACTGCACTTTGTAATGATTGGGTACTTCAATTTTAATTCCAAATAATTTAGTATCCCCATTATTAAAAATTAAGTTTTTTTTACATGAATTTTAAACTCCTGTCTTGGTGTTGCTGAGTTCCGACAGTTCTAACTGAATAAGCTCATTTTTTACGGCATGCTTGAGTACGAGTATATATCCTTTTTTTCTTTTCTTTTATTTTGATTTTTATTAGTCCCATTTTCAAGTACATGTCCGAAAATAATTCGGGCTTTAATATTTTTTTAATTATTATATTATTTCAAGAATAATTTATTTTAAAATTTTTTTATATATACAAAATTATAGCATACATTTAATAATACATTATAAACTATTTGGGAATTTCATATATGATATTATAAAATATTTATATATATATATATATATATATATACACTTTCACTTTCACTTTTATAATATTTAAAGTGGTTTTAAATTTTGACATGTAATATTAGTATATATTTTTATAAAATAAATTTATTAATAATGTAAATTTGATAAATATTAGAATTATTATTTTATTATTAAGAAGAATAGACAATAATTTATATAAGGTTCATGTACAAATTATTTAAAAAAATTATTTAAATTAATTTTATGTATTAATTACTTATTAATATTTTTATTATTTTTGCTATAAAATCTATGTTAAATTTTTAAAAGTAGCGCATTTTTAAATATTACTCGTAGAATTATTTATCTCAAATTATATTTTAATAAATATTAATTAAGTGCAATGGTTAAATAAATATTATATTATTAAAATATCATTCTTTTTATAATTATTAAAATATAATAATATTTTATTATAATTCATAATTTAATATATATTATTATAACTATGACTACACTTATAATTGAAAATTAATTTTAAAGTAATTAATATAATAATTAATTTTTTTAAAATAAAAAACTATATTAATATTTTAAATGTTACATAAGTATTTAAACACTAATATTGAATCACATCATTCTATATATTTCATTATATATTTATTTATAAAAAGAGATTATAATATTAAAAAAATTTTAATAGTATTATTAATTATCAAAATAAAAGTAAATAAGTTTGTTAATTCAATATACTAACCATTAATAATAAAATTAATAGAAAAATTTGCATTAATTATTTGTTATAAAATAAAACAAAAAACTAATTAAAAAATTAACATAAGGAATATGAATAGTTTGATCTTATTAAGTGTAATTATTTTTTAAAATTATAAAATTAGAAAGATGACATGTAAATTTAAGGTTTCTAATATTATGTCGTGTCATTTATTAATACTCAACTTTATATATTAGTCGTATACTTGCTCTTCCAGTGGTGTTAATGAAATTTGAAATTTTAAATATAATTTTATACTTCATTTTATTTATATGAATGCTCAAAATTTTAATTTTCATCTAATTAATGACATATTTCTAGAAAAAGAGAGATAATTTACATGTGTTTATATATATTGGCAATGTTGTTAACAAGGAAACAAATATGGTTATGATTATAGATTGATTACAGTAATTATATCAGAATATAAGCTTTCTATTTTTGTTTGTTTCCTTAATAAGATAACCAGATTTTATTCCTAATACTCCCTCTCAAGTTGGAGAATGAATATCATGAAGTCCCAACTTGCACTTCAACGTTTCAAACTGCTCTCTTCCAAGTGCCTTCGTAAAAATATCTACAAGTTGTTCTCTTGTTGAAACATAGGATGGTTTTATTAGACTAGTTTGTAACTTTTCTCGAACGATGTGACAATCTATCTCAATGTGTTTTTTTCGTTCGTGAAAAACTGGATTTGCAGCAATGTGAAGTGTCATTTTGTTGTCACAATACAAAGTGTACGGCTCTGATGAAATTATTCCCAAGTCCTTCAGTATATAATTCAACCAAGTCAGTCCCAAACACATATTAGTCATCGCTCTATACTCTGCTTCTGCTGATGATCTGGATACATTAGTTTGCTTCTTAGACTTCCATGAAATAAGCGAAGACCCAAGAAAAATGCAAAATCCTATAGTTGATCTTCGAGTTTCCTTGCATCCACCTAATCATAATCACAAAAGGCCTTTAATTTCAGGCTATTATTTGAAGGGAGTAATAATCCTTGTCTTAGAGTACCTTTGATGTAATGTAACAACCTCATTGCTACATCCCAGTGTGTTTTTCTTGGATCCTACATAAATTGACTAAGAGTCCTCAAAGAATAAACAATGTCAGGTCTTGTTACTGTCAAATAAATCAATTTTCCAGTTAACCTTCTATATTTTGTTGGATCATGAAGTTAATCACCATCAATGAGACCCAACTTCAAATTTTGTTCCATAGGGAACTTCTCTGGCTTTGCTCTTGTCAAGCTTGCTTCCTTTAAAATATCTAATGCATATTTTCTTTGTGACATAAAAATACCAGTTTTTTATCTTGAGAATTCTATGCCCAAAAAATATTTTAATTGTCCCAAGTCTTTAATAAAAAAAATGTTTTAATAAGCAACCTTTGAGCCGTTTGATTTCTTGTATATCATTACCTGTAAGTAAGATGTCATCAATGTAAATAAGTACTGCAGTAAATGAAGTGCCCTGTAATCTTGTGAATAAAGAGTAATCTGCCTTGGATTGTTTATAACCAGACAATTAGATAACATTAGAAAAAGTGGTAAACCAGTTACGTGAGACTTGTTTCAAGCTGTATAAGGATTTTTTCAGCCGGTAAACAATGTTCTCCCCCTGTCGGGGAAGTCCAGGAGGTGGTGACATATCGACAACTTCATGTAAATCATCATGCGAAAATGTGTTTTGAACATCCAGTTGATGAATGTACCATTTGCGAGAAGCTGCAATAATAAGAAGACAACGCAAAGTGGTGAGTTTAGCTGTAGGTGAAAAAGTTTCCCTATAATCGATACCTTCGACTTGAGTATATCCTTTGGCATCGAGAAAAGCTTTGTATCGCTCTGTACTGCCATCAGAATGATATTTAATTTTGTAAACCCATCGACATTCAATTAATTTATGTCCAAAAGGAAGAGAGACCAAAGTCCATATATTATTCTTTTCCAAGGCATGCAACTCTGCTGCCATTGCTTGTTGCCAATTAGGATCAAGAATTGCTTCCTCATAGGAATTAGGCTCATGATGACTTACAATATTAGTGAGAAAAATATGGTGTGGCAAAGATAAACGAGAAAAAGACATATAATTTGTTAGATGATATCTCGTACTAGTTTGAGAACTTGGGCCAAAGGGACGATCGGCTCAAGTAGATTTGTCATAATATGCATGCCAGGCAGGAGCACGTTTATAATGAGTAGATCTTTGTGGAGTTGGTTCTGCTGGTCTAGGAGATGAACGTTGAGAAAAATCAGGTTGAGATGGAATGGATGATTCAAGAATAGATGAAGAGGGATTACTAAAAGAATTAAAATCAAATTGGGGCGATGAGTTAGGCTGTTCTGTTAAAGTTGCAATTCGTTCAGCAGAAAGTGAAGTGGAATTGGAAAAATCAGCAGCAAGATTGGGTAATAATGACCGATCCTGGGAAACAGGCTGATTAGAAGAAAAAGGAAAAACTATTTCATGAAATTGGACATCTCGACTAACAAAAATAATTTGGTTTCTAAATTATACAATTTATAGCCTTTTTGGTTGTGAGAGTATCCTACAAAAATGCACCTTGTAGCACGAGACTGAATTTTTTTTTGGGATGAACAAGTGTAGCATAACAAAGACACCCAAAAACCCATAGGTGATGAAGTGTAGGAACTCTATGATAAAGGAGTTCAAAAGGGGTTTTGTTAGAAATAACTGTGGAAGGTGTATGATTAATCAAATAGACAGTAATAAGAACACATTCTCCCTAGAAAATTAAGGAAAGACTGGTTTGAAAAAGAAGTACACGTGCAACATTAAGTATTTGTTGGTGTTTACGTTCCACCAAACGTTTTGTTGGGGAGTGTAAACACAAGTTCGTTGATGTTCTATGCCATGAGTTTCAAAAAAAAATTGTAAAGGAAAAAACTCAGCACCATTATCAGTTCGAACAGTTTTAATTATGGCATGAAATTGATTTTGAGCAAAAGTAATAAAAGACTCAAGGAAACAAGCAGTATCTTATTTATAATTCATTAGAAATAGCCAAGTGCACCTTGTAAAGTCATCTACTATAGTAAGGAAAAATCTAGCACCCAAATGAGTAGGAATACGATGAGGAGCCCAAACATCACAGTGAAGTAACTCAAAAGCAAATTTTGTTTGTATTGAACTTAAAGGAAATGGAACTCTAGTTTGCTTTGCCCGGGGGCATACATCACAGTTATTGAGATTATTGTTATCATGCTGTAAATATAAAAGGTAAGCAAGGATTTTAAATTTAGATGATGAGGGATGACCAAGACGCATGTGCCATAGATGAGGATGGTGAGAAACATGATTAGAAACTGGAGAAATATGGGTTGATGTCATGTAATAAAGACCACCAGTTTCTTTACCTGAGCCAATCGTCTTCCTCGTAGCCAAGTCCTACAAAACACAATAATCCAGGAAGAAAGAAACACAATAGTTTAGTGATTTTGATAATTTACTGACAGAAATTAAGTTTAAATTGAATGAAGGAACACATAAAGTATCTTTTAATTTAAAGTGTGAATTAAAAGACACAGTGCCAATGTGAGAAATAGAAGCAGTTGACCCTGTTGGCAAATTAACAAGTGAAACAGGTGAAGATTGAATGTGAGAAAGAAGAGTTTTGTCTGCAGTGATATGAT
>CANUEY010118520.1:0-40100 GCA_948099555.1 Croton setiger
CTTAATTCATAAATGTCAATCCCTAGGGTATAACAATCTTATTCTCCACTTTATTACTTGTCAACGATCTGTGCACTTGCAGTATTACGCTCACTAAGCCCTTGTGGTAGGCCTAAATGGTTAACTGTCCTTCCACCTCCGTTAAAGTGCCCAAATTTGAATCCTCGTTTGCTCCTCCCCTAATTATACCTTAATTTTTAAAAAAAATCCAAAAAGAAAAAAATATTTTCGTACGATGACTACAAGGAAGTTGTTGGCTATGTCTACTTCTTGAATTCCCTTCAAGAATTCGATTCAACTATAATCTCAATGATTACAAATGTTAGTTTTGCAAGTTGACTTCCAAATTTGAGTTTATAGGTAACTCCAAACACTACAACAAACAAGATTGAGTTTTTAGTAGGCTCTCTCAATAAACCTTAATTATAAAACAAGATTGATGAGTTTTCAATAGGTTCTCTTGACTAACCTTTCACAAGAATTGATTACAAAAATGAATGGGTAGAAAGAAAACTTTAAGAGGTTGAAGAGTATTAATTGTTTGGTAGTTCTAACATCAGGAAAGGTTACTTATACTCACAACAATCCTTCTAGCCGTTGGACACTTGAAAGGAGAATTCTGAACTATTCTAACAAGGTCGCGCGCGCTATTCTGCTCTCATGTGCGCGACATCTCACTAAGAACTTGCAACGACTACTTCAACGGACATTTTAAACTGGTCATGTGCATTTAATGCACTATCCATTGAGAATTTGATGTAGAGTTGTGCGCACTACATTCCTTTGTCGTGTATGCGAAAATCCTTGTGAACTGAGGGCTTGGTTTTTGCTTGCAAGACTGTTGAGTGGCATGCGCTAAATTCAGCTTAAAACTTTGTCCTTGAATCTTGTTGAGGTCGCATGCTAGACAAAAATTGTTGCGTGCGACACATTTCCTCCTATTCAAATTTCTTGTACGCGAACTCTGCTTCTCGCATGCACTAAAATGTCCTTGGACTCAAATTTACTTCTTTGCGAGATAGTGGCATGCGCGAGGTCATGCTGAAATAGTTTTGCCTTTGTCTTTGGTCAAGGTCGCGTGCGCAACCTTGTCTTGTTTTCCTTTTTTGGCTTTCACTTTTTTTTTTTTTTCGAAATATTATTTAAAGACACATTCATCGATCACAAGTCAAGTTAATTTTGTGAAAGATTGAAAATCTAATGGATTTTGCAAAACAATAGTTTCCTATTAATGGAACATCTAAATCATCCAATAGAAGGCAAGTAATCGACCAATTAATTTAACAAATTATTTTTAAGAAAATGATAGGTAGGTATATTATTGTCAATGAAAGACCTAACCGAATAAACAAAACAAAGTTTTCTGACTTTCCTAAAGTCTGCATCATTAGCAATAGGCTACTTTCCAATTAATTAAAAATGATTTAATTTTTTTTTAAAGAAACATATGTACAATTTATTCTATTAAAATTGTCACAATTCATTTGATAGATTTACTTCTTTTCCCTAAAACTATTTAAGACAAAGTTTGATAACAATTGCATTTGCAGGCAGAAAAATATATTCCTGTAACGTTAATAACAGCTAATTTTGTGGAAAATACTTTTAATAAACAATATTGGAACCATTCATGTGCATTATGTAAATTTATTCCACTCTTTATATAATGAAGAGTGGTTGTTCAAAATAAAATAAAAATAAAAATAAGAGTAACAGAAATTAATACTTAGAATTAAAAATCAATAAAAAAACATAATAATAGATGTTGAATGTAGAGACAAATTTCAATTGTTTTCTTTTTTTTAAAAAAAAAAATCAATAATTTTCTGATGAAAGTTGTCATTATATGCCATTCTCCCCTCAATGCTTACTTCCACTGTGAAAAATGGCCAAAGGCTCATTATCCTCCATTAATCTTGAACTGGAAGTGATGATTTCAATGTTAAATGATATACGTGAAAGCAAACCCATTGAACCTCGAAGCTTAACCCGTTCCATAGAAAATTTTCTTGGCGACTTGAACAGTCAAGACCGTTATGAAACGTTAATTCAATCAGGTATTTTGGAAACATTTGTTAAGCTTTACTATACACATGCTACAAGAAAGGAAGGCGGTGACTATATTCTACATCTTCTTCAACTGATTACTGCGTCTCATCTGACAAGTTGTCTTGAAGATCGTGCCTCTGTCGTTTTCCAATTATGTTTGTGTATGATCGATTTGAAGTTATCTCCTAGGGATCAAGTTTACTCCCAAACTCTTGGTCGTTTCAGAGAGTTAGTGGAGAAGGGAAATTGTGTGCTTCATTTCAAGTGTGAAATGGGTACAATTTCAAATATTTCATTGATTTTTAGGGATTTGACATACAGAATGGAACTGGATTTGGATTGGTCTACGAATTCACCCTCAAGCAACGACAATGCCCCTGCATTTTTTAATGATTTGAGGGATTACAAGGCAATTTCACATCTTCTATGTTATGCAATTAGAGACCAAGAAGTGAATCCAATTCCTTTTTCAGAGCGTAATTGCGACGGAATTTCTATATGTTGCTTGTACACTCAGTTGATGCTGAAGATGGGCAGGAAGCTCGAATCACTTCGACATGAATATATGGAGGAAGGAAGGATTAATGAAGAAAAGGTCCGACCTGAATGGTCTCTGTATCTTCCCCTTTTGGAAGAAATGAATTTCATTTCTAAACTTCATGAGGATGATGAGAAACATTTTTGGGAGCTATTGAAGAAGAAAAAGGATTGTATCCGTGCGTTGATTCTTCGATTCGCTGATGGAACTGAAGGCTATGACTACGAGTGGCTTCTCGAGCACAACGATGTGACTGACTCTCAATCCAGGATGCATTTAGCTTTGTTGATGATTCCTGAAGTAAAACAACCTGAAATGGAGTCGGTTCAGAAGCTTGTTGATTGGTCTCAGGATCTGTTTGGAGTTTTTGAAAATAAGAAAGTTGGAGATCCTCAAGTATTGGAGGACTGGTTGTGCAAATCAAGCAAAGCCATATTCAACAAAAGAAGAAATCCCCTTTTCTTGGAATGTCAAGATGATCCTACTAGGTTTTCTATGAACCATGGTAAGTTTTCAAACTCTACGCTACTGTGATAATGAATTCAATTTATCAAAAAGTAGTAAAATTAATACATATAAACAGAGTTCAAGGCAGAGCCCTTCCACTATGACTCTGCGGAATTTGCTGGCAAAGTGATTGCTTTAGCTTTGATATATAAAGTGAAAATAGGCGTTGCTCTGGATCATGTGTTTTTATTGAAGCTGAAAGAGCAGGAGGATTATTCATCTCTGGTAGGTTCGATGCTTCACCAAGGATTGGGATTCTTGAAATAGACATAGTGATTCATTGCCTGTTTTCTTTGAATAGGAATCATTTTTTGCTAAAGGCTTTGCGGAAGTTTTTGGCGTGTCATTGAAAGAATTGTTATCCTTTAAAGGATTAGAGATTGAAGACATTAATAAAGTGTTGCATAGACCTCATAGAACTCACTGTGGTACAGAGGATACGAATGGTAATGGGATGAGGGAGGCTGATGTTGATCCTTTGTTGCTTCAATACAAAAGAGTGAGGCCTTTTCCCCCTCTCTATTCCATCTTTGTTTCTCCAGGTCTTTTGTAAGTTTGGTCAGTCTCCACCCATTTTATAGTTTTTTAAATCAAGTCTTTTCAGTGTTAAATTGTGATTAGTATTTTGCTACTCATGATAATATTGGAGTACAAACCTACTTACGTAAGAATTTGTTTAATGCAATTCAGTTGCTATTCTTTTAACAACATAACATTGTTCTGTACACTGATTAAAATGATTGAATTACAAAAGTTGTAATTTTATATAACTTCCTGTTTAACAATAAATCACTTAACAGTTGCAAACTTGTTAGCTCTACTGCTCTACTTCAACTTGCAAGAACATGCTTTATTAAGATAAATGCTAAAATTTCTCACAGTACTACTAATGAATGTTCAACATACGAGAGATTGTGCTTTGAGTCCACATCAAATTGGGATTTATTTATTTATTTATTTGCACTAATGCAGAAGTAATGCTGAAAACTTGGCAGGTCAGAAAAGATGGTCGTAATATTAAGAATTGGCAAAAGGGTTCTAAATTGGGAAGTGGATCTTACGGAGAAGTGTATCAAGGACTAGCTGATGGTGGATTCTTTTTTGCAGCAAAGCAAGTCCCTCTTATTGATGCAGCAAAAGTTAGCTCAATCGAGAAAGAGATTGATTTATTATGTCAGTTCAATCATGAAAACATAGTTGAATATTTTGGTACTAAACAGGAGGGAACGGATCTCTATATTTTTCTTGAGTATGTATCTGGAAGCTCACTAGATAAAGTTCAGAAAGAGTTTATCCTTGATGATTTTCAAGTATCTCGCTACACCAAACAAATATTGGAAGGTTTGAAATATCTCCACCAACGAAACGTCATGCATGGAGACATCAAGTGTGCAAATGTATTATTGGATGAGGATGGAAGTGTGAAAATTGCAGATTTTGGATTGGCAACAACAATGGGATTAAGGAGTCTGCGAAAGTCGGGTGGAGGATCTTCGGTTTGGTCTGCCCCTGAGGTTATTAACATGGAAAAACAAGGTTATGGACTTGAAGCTGATATATGGAGCCTCGGATGCACTGTCTTGGAGATGTTCAATAGAGAATATCCAAACTCCTTTCCATCCACTATTCATCATGCTCTTTCAACTGATGCGAGGGACTTCATTCAAAAATGCCTACAAGTTAAGCCAGAGGAACGTCCAACTGTTGCGCAGCTTTTACAACATCCTTTTGTGAAGTGGTAATAGAAAGCAGCAGCGCTTTATGAACATATTGTAATCAACCCTAGACAATCAATGATAGAACAATTTATGGTGTACACATGTTTAAGGGCTGCTTTCCCCTATAAATTTTCAGGAGAAGAAGGTTAGCATAGAAGGGATTTGGAATAAAATAAACCAATCATTAAGATAGATATCATGATAATTTTTATTAAGAAGAAACAACTAATTATATATGTCCCTGAACAATTACAGACCTATCTATACTTTTTTTTTAAGGAAAAGCTTTTAATCTATACATGAATATGAATACTAAGAGGAGAGGGTTCTTGTTTTAGTTTCAAACTTTGGGCTTTGAAATTCAAATTTACAGCAGCAGAAGTGTACAGATTTTTTGAGAGAAGAAATCAGTGTACTGATTTTAAACTTAATTGGAATTTAAATTAGTATTATATTCAGTTAATGGTCAGGTTTAAAATTCAAAATGTCGAAGCTAGAACTTAGAAGTTACAGCCTATATAAGGCTTTGTATTTGCTGTTCTTCTGTAGAGAAAATCAGAATTTGAAATCACTCTTGTTCTTTTGTAGAAAGCAACTAGCTTTAAGTTATGGAACTAGTTAACTGTTTATTTAGTACAAAAAAGTGAAGAATTCAATGTAGTTAGTTACAAAGGTAATCAAAAACGAGATGTTTGCAGTTTGGATGCCAAATTCAAATTTAGGGGATGTGGTAAGCTAGGGTGAACAGTTAGACCAAGTCGGTTTCTATAAGAAACTAGAATTAGAATGAACGTACCTGTTCTTTTCAAATTTAAAATTGGAACCGAATCCAGTTTTAATTTTGGTTCGGTTCTTATATTTCAATTCCAGTTCAGAGTCTAGTTCTAGATAGAACTATGAGTTATCCATAAAGTAGAAATTTTCAATTTTTGTTTTGAACTTCTTAATAAAAAATTAATTTTCATTTTAAATAAATATAATCCCGAAAAGTTATTAAATATTCATCAATAACCTAATAAAATGAGTAATTTTACTAATAAAATATATACTTTTACATATAAAGTTTTTCCGGTTCTAAGTTACGGTTCCCATTCTAGGAGGAACTAGAACCATATAGGCGTTTACAAATTTTTGATTTTGATTTTGGTTTCTTTAAAGCGGTTCTTTGTCAGTTTTACTTCTAATTAGGTTTGATTCTTAGTTTCGGTCTAAAGTCTTTAAGAACCATGCATAGACTTGTTAAATTGTCATTTTATCACATTTTTGGCATGTTTAGTAAGTAAATTAGAGAATGAATAATTGTGATTTTATTTTATTTTTGCTTTAAAATTTATATTAATATGTTATTATTATTATTATTTTGTTATTCTAATGTTTTGGTAGATATTTCATATAGGTGGACAATTATTGGAGCAAAAAGTGAATATTTGGATTTTGGACACAAGAAGTCTTGGGCTTGGGTTTGTAGGAATTATTGTCTTCCCTAGTAGATTAAGATTGTAGGAACTTAGGTTTCTAGAAACTTATACTAGTACTAGTATAAATAGAAAAGTAAGATAGAAAAAAAAGTTAGAAACCGAGAAGATGATGGAGATTAAAACAGAGTTTTTGGAAGCCATTGTTAGGATTTCAAGAGGTTTTCTTCTTACTTTATATTCTAAAAATATCATCTTTGTAAGGAGATTAAGCTAAAACATATCATCCATTTGAGTCTAATAGCTTGAAAAAGTATTAATATTTAAATGTTGCTTAATTGAAAATTTAGGATTGATAATTATACTTAGGAATAACAGAATGAAAATTTGAGTTGCTTGGTATTTTTGACCATCGTCATTAGAGTTGTTAGCTTGAAAAAGTAATAAGTCTATATGGGAACCTATATTGCAATTATAAATCTAATTAGCCTAAACTCATTCGAATAACTAACTGTTGACGCTCAATTTTTGCCCAAAATTCAAAAATGAAAAATATCAAACAGTGAACATATTTTTAGCTCGACGAATTCCTAAATTTCCGAATTTCTCAACCAGTTTTGTTTGTTTTGAAAATGTCCCAAAATTTCTTTTTCTTCAAATCTTTCATCCTTCGAAAATATATATATTAAATATATATGTGTGTTTTCTTTAGATTAATTAATTTGTGTTTAATTGAGTGAATATTTTTATATTTATTGATTTAATTTATATATATATATATATATATATATATATATATATATATATATATATATATATATATATATCTGATTTCATTAAACGAAAAAGAAAAAAATGTATTTAATTGAATTGGTTTGAATTTTAGTTTAATGTTCTAAATCGATTTACCATTATTATTATTATTATTATTATTATTATTATTATTATTATTATTATTATTATTATTATTATTATTATTATTATTATTATTAAAAAAGAAGGAAAAGAAAAGGTTTAATTCTGAATCGAACCAAACTGGTTCGATTCAGAATCAAACTGGTTCAATTTAAAGGGTTTTGGGTTTAAGTTAAAAACAAAAGAAAAAAAATAAATAAAGAAAGAAGATGCGTGAAAGGCCAAGGGAACAGCCGATTGAAAACGAACGAGAGAAGGCTTCTTGCCTTCGATCTCTCGACGAAACCGAGCCCTAACAGAGAGCTCGACCAGCACAGTAAACCGACGTAATCCACAAGCTTCTGAATGAAGCTTCCTTCGACAAAGTCAGGAAAGTCTGACGAAGAAAGAGACAGAAAGAGGCTTGAAGTCAAATGACGAAGAAAAAGGGAAAAAGCATTGAAGATGGAGGTGACTTGAAGGCGGCTGCTACAGAGGACGACGTGGCCACACAAAGGCCTTGGGTCGTTCCTTGATGAGCAAGAACAAGGAAGATAAAAGGAGAGAGGCATCGACAGAGAAGGGGTTTGAAGCCTGGGGGAAAAATTAGAGAGAGAATAGCTTCGATCCAAAAAAATTTGTAAGTTCTTCATCTAAGGTTCTGATTTCTGTATTCGAATTAGGGAAATTTCGTTTCTATAGTCTGAAATCAATTTGGAGTGTTAGGGATTACAATTCTTGTAATTGGGAGAGAAAATTGGGGATTTCAGTTCCTGTAATTCGATTTAGGGTTTTCGAATCGGGAACTTCCCAATTAGGGTTCTGTAATTAGGGGATTTTGTAAATTGAGGGTTCAAACACCTAAATTAGATTAGGGATTCTTTGTTGGTTGCTGTAAACAACAAATCAATGTAACAGAACGGTTGTACATATATTCTTGGATTAGCAATAAAGAATTGAAAGCTATTCGAAAGGTACTATTCTGTTTCTAGCTGTTGAATTCATTTCCAGTTTTCTTATTTCGTTATAGCTTCCTGTTTAACATGTGTGATAATGTATGGGAACCAGATCAGCTAGTTTAGCTTATGCCTGTTATATTTGTCTTGTTGAAATCATTTTTGCTTGAATTTAAAAGTTTATGTGGATAACATATGTTGTTTTGAGTTGGATCTAAAGCTGTTCCTCTTTCTGGAGTCTTACTTGGTGTTTTATCATATTATTGTTTTATTATCCAGAATGCTGAGATATGTAAGGGGAACAGGATGGTTGGTTTGATGGCTAACTATTCCCTTTCTGATGGTTTCATTTTCTGGTTTGGTTTTGTTTCTTTCCCATCTGAAGTCTGGTGTGATAAGTGTTATTTTGTATGCGGATGTTGTGAGTTAATACTTGTTATTTCGTTATGTTGTAAAGAAAAATGCTACTGTTTGCTGGCATAAACAGATTGAATCTGTTCTGTATATAGTGTGTTATCTGAACTATATATATTTGTTAACTGTTCTAGTAATGAAAGTTAACCTGTAAATGTGGATTAGGTTTGAGCTCCATATTGCCTGACCCTTGGTTTCTGCTAGGTTGTTCACAATTTGTCCATGATTCCCTTTTGTTTCGTTTGAGGTGCTGCTATTATGTATTGCTGGTCAGCACTGTATCCTGTTTCCATTCTGTTTTTTTTTTTTATAGAAAGCATGTAAATTGACTAAATCCCTTTAGTTCATTTAATTAATGCATATGATGCTTCTGTGGAGTTGCTGTCCAGTTTGTAAGTTTTATGTTAAGCCTTTTGTCAAGCTCTCAGTGTGACATAAACTGTTGAAGGTTTGTGCTGTCTGCTAGGAATCTGTTCATTGATTCCATTGTTTCCTTTAACTGTTGAGTAAGATCTGTTGTGTCTGTGGCTGTTGTTGGGTATGGTTAGGCAGTTCCTAGCTTATGTAATGAATATTCTGTCTTCCAAGTTGTGTTGTTAAATCCTGTTGCCATGTTTGTTTCTGTTTTCAAGGAAGAGCCTAGAGTAAGTATGCACATATTTTCCTGAACTGCCCAAATAACGAAACAGAATCTGCAATGATAGATTAATTGACTATCTCTTGTGTTGAATCTGTCATGTAATGTATGCACTTGTTTCTGGACTTTGTGTGATTTGGGTTTCAAGTCAAGCATCATAAGTTATTCCCCTTGTTTAGCTCATGCATTATACTGTTGTTGTTGGTATTACTGCTTAATAGAGTTACTGCTCCAGCAGCTAGGTGAGTCAATAATGTTGTATGAAAACTTGTGCTATTTTTCCTCTTCACATAGCATCATTCTACCTGCTCCTAGGTTTCCAGGCTACAGCCCCGTTTCTCTTTCCCAGTTTAGGTTGCACACTAAGGGAATGTAAATGATCATGTGCCGTTTTTAGCTGCCTTAGAGTGATTATGCATGCACTGACCTTAGAAAACCAGTTTGTGCCTACTGACTTTGAGCGTTGACTCTACTGCCTGCAAAATCTTTCCCTTTGTGCACTATAGCCTGTGGCTGTGTGTTGCTGAAACAATTTAGGATCAGTTTGCAGTTGTATCTGATTGTTTGTACCCATTATTGCTGTGTTGATTATAAGTAAATTGTTCAGGGAACTTTTGATCAACTGAGTTGTTGTGTCTATTCTGCTGGTTATGTGGTTTTAAGGCAGTTGGTCTTTGTCAAATCCCTGCTTAATATCTCCATTAATGGTGTCAGTCTATTTGCATTTCATTTAAGTGTCCAGTTCTGCTTCCATTATGAATAATAAGCTGTATAGGCAGGTAGATTTCATTCCCTGTTTGCATTCCTTTTTAAGGTTGCCATGTTATAGAAGTGTCAAGGGTAGCAGCATGCACAAAACGTTGAGTCTCAAAACTGTCTTGATTGTACTTCCCCTCCCCACTTCCGTTACTGTTTTCACAAGGTGCTGTTGCCTTCCAAATTATTTCTTTAATGGATTCAAATTGTTTGATAATTTGGGTACGAAATATAGCTCGTCTGGGTTGAATTCTGGAATTAGGAACTTGAATGTGTAAGGGGCAGGACCGTAATTGTTAGAAAGTTGAAGGACCAAAAGAGAAATTTTACATGAATCCTCTTATGTTGAATGTTTATGCATGTTTAATTGTTGATTGGTTGTTTAACATGAATGTGGGACTGTTTGGGCGATTTTGCAATAAAAATCAGTTTAGGGGCAAAATGGTAATTTTCCCAAACCTAGGGGACCAAAATTGTAATTTGCCATTTTTGAACCAAATTAGCAAATTGGCATGTTTGAGGTGTTTATAACTGTTTTAAGTGTTATTTTTGTAATAAAAATAACTTTTTGGGGCCATTTTGTAATTTTGCAAAGTTCGGGGGCCAAAAACGTAATTTTTCACATTTTGCATTTATTTGTTTCATTAACATGCTTTCTATGTTTCCAATGTTGTTTCGTTAATTTGTGATGTCGTTTGTGCCGAAAGGCAAAATTTTCCCTCCTGGGGCATTTTCGTAATTTTCATAAAGTCCGAGGACTAATTTGCAATTTTCCATGTTTGTTTATAAATGTTTCAAATAACATGTTTAATATGTTTTAAGCATTGTTTTGAGATGTTCAAAATGTTTTGCATGCCAAAATAAACATTTTTCCTCCGGGGACCAAATTGCAATTTTTGTAAAGTCTAGGGACTAAATTGCAACTTTTCAATAAATTATCTTAAATTGATTATTTTGGGGCGCCGGGTTTAATTTCGGAGACTATTCAGGTAGAATGTAATTAAATTAGGACGATTTGTAATTATTTTCTCCTGATCGGAGAAAGAATAATTTTAATTTCCGCACTTTAATTTTCGCACTTTATCGCTTTCAATAATTGAATTTGATTTCCGCAAATGACCGAAAACGCCAATTAGGAACATCGCTAGTTTAATCACCGCAACGGCATTTTTACTTCAAAACTTAAATTTTGGAAAGAAAAACAATCCAGAGGCCGGTTTTTACCGGGTGGCGATTTAAGTGAAACTTAAACGTCGTACCTTACCCCCTTACCCAAAATCTCTGATTTTTGACCAGTGCCTTTTCTAAAAACGGAGTCATTTTTGAAAATTAAAATTGGGTGTCCCGAAATCGGGTGGCGACTCTTTTGAACAAAATAAATTTTAAGACCGATTGGTTTCGGCAACGCACAAAGCTAAAAATGTTTTGTCCCTCCCTTTTTAAACATAATTGTTTTCGTTGGCGGTAAAAATCCGGCCGTCAACAATATGATTATTGAATATTATGATTTTGTTCATTGAGTCGGTACTGAAATCCGACTAATTGATTTATTAAGAATTGTTATATGATATATATACTGTTTGGACTAGTATTGAAGCTCGACCATTGGATTTTATGAAATATTATGATAAATGCTCATGTGTCATATCAGCGTATTCTTACAGGACTTAATTAAGGCCGTTGTGATCGTCATGACCAATATTTGCACATTTCACAAAAGAAACCTACGGACTTCTATATGAATTGATGGATAGACCTTCGGGTCAACCTATTGCTATGGATGGACCTGCAGGTCATATTTTGAACTAACCTATGTTTCATTCAGGTTCAGTGCTTCTAATCGACCCATGAAAAATTCGGGTCTATTGTTACTGGCCAGCTATTGTCACATCCTCTATGAAATTCCCGGGCGCAGTACTCGGCTTGATAGATCACATCGAAAATAAATGGAATTATATGTCATTTGCATTATTGTGATTTTACGATTAAATGATTGAGATAAGAATATGAAATATTGCAACCTTACGGTTATTATGATAATATGTTTTATGTTTTGTTTAAAATTGTTTTAGTTTACACTTGCTGAGTATACAACTCATCAAAATTGCAATTTATGTTTTCAGGTCTGCTTTTTGAGTGAAGTCTAGCACTTCACCAACATATGCACAAGTCAGTTCAGCTGAAGCCTAGGCCTCTCTTCCTCGTTCCGCATCATATGTATAGTTGCATATAGTCGTTGATTTACATTATGTTTGGAATGAATAGTCCTAAATTTTGGTATGTAAATTATAAATGGTATAAGTATTATGTCCTAAAGGTAAATAGTTTTTTTTTTTTTTGTAAAACTAATGATATATGTAAATTATGGTTTGTGAATTGTTATGTTTGATATCGGTTTAGTGATGTATGTTGTTGATATGTTATTTGTTTAAAGATGTTAAAATGTTTGTTAAAAAAATGGATGTTTTATGACGTATAGTTATTAAGGTTGGTTGTTACGCTTTGTATATGATAACGTTATGTTTTTGGTATGTAGATATGGTTTGAAATTTCTTCTGCTGGGTATTGGTATGTTTTATGTTTGATAAAAAAAATATGGCTTGTTTTAAATGACGTATATTAGTAGATGGTTGTTACAGTGTACACATTGATTGCACAAGTAAATTATTCAACTACCAAAGTCTTTGCTATAAAAGAGAGAATAGGAGGCAGAGAAAGAAACCAATCAATCAACAAATCAAACATTTACAATCAAACCTTGTGTCTTTAAACTCAAACTCTTGGTCTTTAAACTTTACCTGTAACAAATCACTTGATCAACTTTTGTCCTAAGCATCTAATACAACCTTTCAATTTTAGTAAAACCTTTCTTTATTTGATTAGCGTCCAAAGATTGTTATTAAAACTACCCTTTGGCAATCATTTGTTTTTTAATTAGCGTCAATTTCAAGCTTTTTGCCTTTTTATCATTCGGTTGATTCCGTGCTGAAGGGTTATCTTCTTTTGGTTGATTCTGTCCTATAGGAAACCATCCATTTAACTTTGTTTTCAGTTGATTCTTAAGGATTTAGTTGTCACCTTCTGTTTGATTCCATTCTGGTAGTTTAAGCCATTATCACCTCCATTCATTTAACTTTTCCTTCGGTTGATTCTGTCCTGAGGGTTTAGTTGCCACATTTTGATTGATTCCGTTTTGGAATAACAATCATTAAATTATGTTTGCCAAAGCATAATTATCCATTTATATTTTTTGGAACATATTTAATGCAACATTTATTGTAAATCTAACCCACAATCTAAGAAATCAGGATTAAATGCACTTTATCCAACTAGGGGTGAGCAGAGTTTGGTTAGAATCGAAACCGAACCGAAATTTTCGGTTTGGTTAACCGAAATTTTGATAGTTTTTTATTTTTCGGTTCGATTAACTGAAAAAATTGGTTTGGTTTTCGGTTCTGAAATTTTTGGTTATTTAGGTTAACTGAAAAACCGAATTTCAATGATTAAAACGACGTCGTTTTGGAAAGCCCTTTTTTCCTCCTTTCTTTTTTTCGGTTTCGATTCGGTTAACTGATTCACACAACCCTTTTATAACAGGTTTTCAAAAATTCGGTTAATCGATCGGTTATTCGATTTCATTTTCGGTTAATCGAAAATTTTGGTTTCGGTTTTCGGTTAACCGAAAAAAATTTGGTTTCGGTTACTCATTTCGTGCACTCGGTCAACCGAAAACCGACCGGTTTGGTTCGATTTCGATTCGGTTAACCGATTTGTTCAACCCTATATCCAACAGTTGGTATACTTCACACGCCTAACATGCTCACTACCCTTACAACCTAAAGCTGTTAACCAGCAAAAGATTTAAATCGCCTCTGGTTGACCAACTAAAAAAGGCATGAACAATCACTCTTCCAAATTAGGTTATTAAGATAGGTAAAATCTGAGTAAAGTTACAAGTCTAGTTTAGAAACTTCATTGTGTACCGGTTGATTTCTAATTTTGCTAATAGCTTATTTAGATTTTTGCAAGACACTTGTGTATAAGTTCTCTTCTAATTTTTCTAGTAGCTTTTTAGATTCTTGCAAATCTGATATGTACAGTTTCTCTTTTAATTTTTCTAGTAGCTACACATATTAAACCACAATTCTTAGTTTATCATTTCCTTTAATTCCCTTTTTAACATAGTCTAATAATTGCCTAAACAAAATATCATTATGGTTTTTCCATAAATAGTTTACAATTTCATATTACACTTCCAAATGTGCACCCTTATAATCTCAACTACAATAGCTAATTAATTAACAAGAGCAATTCTATCTTCTCAATAAATCATTATCAATTTTTATGTATATTTAAGCATTTAAACTTCAATAACCTAACTTTTAAGCAAGATTACAAAGAAAGACACAAGTACATACCTTAATTTTACTTGTTCAATTTCTCTTCTTTCTTTATAAATTCTCTAAATTTTTCTACTTTTCTTTACTTCTTCACCTACTTCTTCTTTTCTTGATATCAATTTTGTTTACCTTGAATTCTCTCCTAATCCAAGTAAAGAAAAGAAGAGTTTTTGATTTTCCAACCCTCCCAAGTTTTTCCTACAATTCCTTTATATACTACCATGTCTTCCCTCAACTCTTACAACTCATCTTCCATGAGTGACCTTATCAAACATCCTAATCCATCAGACATCACATACGTTTCTACATTTAAATTCCTAAAATTTCATAGTGATGCCCTAATCCATTTTATGGAAAATTACCTTTAAACTCTTGAACTCTAATTTTCTTTCAATGAAGCCTTCTATAACAAATTTCAATTTAGTCCTTAAATTTTCTATTTTATGTTACACCCTTCAAACCCTAATTAAAATTACGATGCTACAATTCTAACAACTTTTAACGTGTGCACAACTTTTACTAATGGATGGAAGGAGCTACTGGGTCTCTTTTAAATGAATAGTTTATGGAATTTAAGTCCCCACTAATTAATTGAAAGGCTAAAAGTAAAAAAAGAAAAATTAATACTTTAGGGCCGAAAAAATGTTATTAGCCCTTCATCAACTATCAACTATCCGCAAACTACGAAACATGTATTTTAAACCAAACATGTATTTAATAAGTTTAAAAGTGTTATTTACTTATTTTTCTCTAGAAAACATAATTTACTTGATGTAGAATTTAGGACATCTACAAAACTTTAAGGATCAATTTGTACTTTTCTCAAAAGAAAAAAGCGAAAGAGGAAATAGAAATTAGAAACTCACCCATTATCTTCTCAAGCTATCTTCCTCTTCTACCTTTCCATTGTTCTTAAAATCAGAAAATGGCATCGACAAGTGCAGTGGCTGTCGGAGTCTCAAACCTAAAAGGACTCGCTGACTGGAAAAAGCCTGGCCTTTCTTCGTGTCCTACAGGTAATCTCTCCCTCTGTAATTTTTTTGATTGGTTTCTGAGAAAATGGATCACAAAGTGAATTTCCAATCTTTTTTGTTTTGTGGGAAAAAAACAATTCTAATCTTTCACCGTCTTTAATAATATTGTCATTTGCAATATTAATTGAGGTTTTTCATCAGTTTATTTTTTATTTTGCTACATTTTGTTCATGTGATGGATATGCTAAAGTATCTCATATTGATTTTAATTTTTTGGAAGAAATAGAATTTGGATTTTCCATTAATGAGAACAATATCAATGTTTTCACTTTTTTCGGTTTGAAGGTAATGGCATATTATGATACCAACAAGATTACTCATGCTTTTTGGTTCATAATCATTGACTATCTATTGTTAATTTGTTTCTCATTAATCGATTGCGTCATGGATGAAGCTTCTGATTTGCAAATTTATGTATCTGTTTTTCCATCTCAATTTTGAGTATTGCTGAATTAGTGGTAATTATGTTTTGCCCCATTACTTTCATTCAGGTAATATAAGCTTAAATCCAAATGTAGCTTGTAAGCAGCTAATATCTCAGTTTGGTCAATGGAAATCTGTGCATAGCAGCAGGTCTCTTCGTGTACATGGTTTGTTTGGAGGAAAAAAGGATAATAGTGAAAAGATTGATGATGCACCATCAAAGGTCAACCTTGCTCCTTTTTTTGTACCCAACTTTCAATACAGAATTTTTTTTCCAGTTGTTTTTTTTGAGAATGATGATTTAGCTTTACCTTTGATTGGATATTTTTATATGATATTGAATTAACCTTTCCTTGATCTATTGTTTCTCATCTTTGTTATTCCTAGTTCTTCTTCCTTTTGAATAGTCTAGGTGTTTCTGGAGATATTATTAGCTCTGGCTTCCATGATTTAAATCCCCCTTCCCTCCATGTGGTATTGATTGCACTTTTAGATTTCGATATTTTTTATACCATCTAAGTGGTGAAGCAGCATTTTTCAATTCAAAACCAATTTAGTATGGTAGTCTGGGAAGCTATGTTCTTTTTTTTTTTTTTTTTTTTTCCATTTTAGAGATGCCAGATTTTCTTCTCATTAAGTGATTTATTAGTAGCACAACTCACTTTACCACATTTTTGGAAAGAACTTTTTTATTTCCTTTTATTCCATGTACCAGAATGATTCACCATCCTTTGAGGATGGAGTTATGCACCCTAACTAACCCTGTTGGATTGCGCGTCTGTGTGTATATGACACTTAACATAAAATATATTACTGTTGTTAATTGGTTCTTGTACTTTAGCAGGTGAACCTTTTGGTATAACACCTGCCAGAACCAGAATATGTTTTAGTTTTGTTGGAAGACTTTCTAAAGGCTGTTCATTGATTTTATCTTCTATGTTACTGTTGTATGTATTGATGAGATCACAAAAAGTTGCAACTTTGACTTATGTTTTACTTTTACACGATGTTTCATAACATGGATAAAAGTTTTGAAACTTCAAATACATTTGGAAAATCACTTTGTGCTATTTTGGTTGGTGACAAATGAGAAAGCATCAAGATTATAGGCAGTTAAATTTGTGACTTATTGGATGTTATCTGACTACAAGAACCTTGAACTCTCAGTCATCTGATCTAGAATAATGTAAAAGTTGCCATTAATTTCAGAAGTATGTGCATTTTGCATTTGTAGATCATCTAATTATGTATATATGGCTCATCTTTAGCGGCTTTAAACAATTCAATCATTCATGTAAAGCTGAATATTCAGTTAGTATTCGAATATTACAATAGTTACAAATATAGAATGTGATTTGTGCATGTTTGGCAATGGATGAAATATTTCATGACATCTCATAGAGATTATAATTATCATCGCGTATCACCTCATTCCCTTATAAGCCAGAATAGGAGGAAATCTTTTACCACTTCAAACTAGTCATGGATATTGAAAATACTGGTTCAACGCAATCTCACTATATGTGTTCGAGTACTACTTCTATCACTCTTAACCTGTCATATTCTTTTCTGCAGAAGCTTCGTTCTTGTAATGTTGAAGTGATTCAGCATTTGCAGTTATTTGTTTAATTTAGAGTTCCCATTCATAATTTCTGCAGTTATGGTACTCACGCTTCTTATTCTTGATGTTTTAGATGAAAGTAGAGGGTTTGAGTATATCCCAGTATCAGTGACTAACATTATCTTTTCACTGATTGTTTTTAGGCAGGAATTCTTGGAAACATGCAGAATTTATATGAGACTGTGAAGAAGGCGCAAATGGTTGTCCAAGTTGAGGCTGTTAGGGTTCAAAAAGAACTCGCTGCGTATGGCTCATACAATATATAGTCTCAGTAAAATTTTCATTTTGCTGCTTTTGTTAATTTTTTTTGTTTAAGTTTTGTTTATCTTGCTCTCTCTCTCTCTCTGTCTTTCAGAGCAGAATTTGATGGTTACTGTGAAGGTGAGCTAATTAAGGTATACTCTTTTCTCTGTGTTTGTGCTTGTGAGAGATCAGTCATGTGCATGTTAATATATAGGCGCCTAAATGATCTAGACTGCATAATATGGTATTTTGATGTTATCATTTCATTTGTAGTTACATGAAGGAATATAGGCAGTATATGCTTCATTTTCGGTCACTCATTATGGAATGGATGCCAAATCATCATGAAAATTGACTATCTTGGTGTTCTGATGAGAATTTCTGGTTATAGATGTATAGTAGTTATTAACGAAATGCTATGAATGCTATAAACAGAACAAATGCTATGAATGCTATAAACAGAACAAATGCTATGAATGCTTACACCTGTAAAAGCCTAAGTATGTAAAGTACAATATGAACGAAGTTGGGTTGGACCCAATCAACCCGACTTGTACTCGTACTTTTTCAATTATGAACAAAACAAAAGCTGTTGCTTTTCTACTTTTTCCATTGAACCCGATCAGAGCTTTAACAAAAAAAAAAAAAAAAAATACTATTAAGAAATAAGAAAACTAAAGCCAATTCACAACGGGTTCATCTGATCCAACCCGTTATTGTACAGCCCTAATTTGTGGAGTACTTTATGTTGATGTTGGTTAAAATATCGAGGTAAATCTTTTGAAAAAGTAATTATGTATGCTTATGAATATTCCCAACGTTAGTAACCTGCATCTGTTCGTGTTGGATTCAAGTATTCATCCGAAGTTTGAACTTTGATGTTACTTTTCAGGTAACACTATCTGGAAACCAACAGCCTATACGCACAGAGATCACTGAGGCTGCCATGGAATTAGGTCCAGAAGTGAGTAAAAGTAGTTTGCTTTTCGTACGTTTCTTTTTTGTACATTATGTTTAAAATATTGTTGCACTTTGGCTACTGATTTAAATGCTGCTGAGAAATAAATAAATGCTGTTCATTTTTCTCAAATGAATATTCACATGTGCACCTATTCTTCATCTATGCAGAAGCTATCACTTTTAGTAAATGAAGCATACAAAGACGCACACCAAAAAAGCGTTCAGGTAGGCATTCTCAATTTTTCCACTAAATCAAAACTCTGTTTCTTCATCTCATAACGGGCAATTGTTATTTTCTATTCAAGGCCATGAAAGAAAGGATGAGCGATCTTGCACAGAGTTTAGGTATGCCACCAGGCCTGCAATGAGCGAGGGACATAATAAAAGGAAGAAGACAAAGGTGGATTCTTCTCATCCCAGTCTCTGCAATGAGCTATAATTTTGTAATTGAGCCTGTTAGGAGTTCTCATTTATAGCGAGACCCGAAATTTACATGATGTTTGATTTGTTATTGATTATTTTAATTCAAGGAGTGAAAATATTTGGAGATTTTGTGATCTTCATCCTTGTTGCTACGAGGAAACTGTGCTTGCTAATTCATCTTTTTCAAATGGAAACAATTACTTTATTTATTGGCACAATTGGATTTTCACATAAATTAGGTGCTAAACAATGTAAAAAGAAAAAGAAAAATTGAACAAGAAAATTTAATAGTCTTTTTAAACATGGATCACATTTTGAATGAGTGATGAACTAAGCCTAGCAAGTTGCTTGACCCACCATTTTTATGGGAGGAAGGTTCTATTTATGGATTACTCCAAAAACCTTCTTGTACCAAACAAATTTTAGAAAAGGGTCTATTAGAGTAATATGATTTGTCAATGTAAAGATTTAGGCAATTCTTTTCCAGCCAAGAATGATCTGAAGAGGATGAATGCTCGTTTTGGTTGAAATAATGGAACTTCATGACCTGCTCCCCTCACTGTTGCAAATGTTAGCCCATTGTATACTTCCGTCCATCCTCCTACCTATTTTTACCAAAAAAATCATAAGTTGTTTTGGCTTTGGTATTACCTGTGATTTTCCGCTTTTCGCTTAAAAAAAATTACTTTCTAAAGCTTGTAATTTTTATAAAACAGTTTAAAACTAAAAACAAAAGCTAAGCAAACAGATAAATGATTGGCTTTTAAGTTAGAAGTGCTTAAAAGTCATGCCCAACACCCACTTAGTTATATTTGATTATTTTACCTGGTTGCCAGAGTACCAAGGATACCATGGTGTTTTGACAGCGAGATTGAGGTGGCTGAGGGAAAACCTCGTGGCGGTCACCGGAACAACAGAGTCTGTGTCGCCACTGCTCAAAGAAGAAGAATAAGAATAGATTTATTGTCAAATTTCATTGTCTAATTACTCAGGCTTTTATTGCAGCAACTACTAAAGTTGAGAATAGAGTAAATGGTCATGGATGGTCAAACAATCCATTTAATATTGTAATCAACAAAAAGAAAGAATCCTTTTTTTTTTTTAAAGAAAAAGCAAAAAGAAAGAATCCTAGTTAAGTAGTTATCCTCATTAATAATAGTATCAGGCAACATGTTTGTCAATTGCAGCTGGACCTTTTAGGACTTATGAGGATAAGGTGTACTTTTACCATTAATGTAAGTAGTTGATCCAATGCACTTAATTCTGTCAACAATATTTAATCTTATGAACTAAAATCATGTTGAAATTAGATAATCAAACGGTATGATTTTCACTTATTTACTATGTTTGATGAATTTACCTGAAAACCCAAATTCTTAAACCAGCTGCAATTAGCTCCTTGTAGATTGGTAACATAGAAGATTCAGAATCAGCCCAGTTCTTAATTAGCACATCACTGCCAAAAAACGATGACAATAACAACTAAGGCTTAGTCCCAAATAAGTTGTTATAATTACTATGAAATCCGAAATATCATAAAAAAAGAAAATACCTGCAAGCAGTCCACTTATAAGGAATTCCTGTAACATTAGCATGCATTGCTTTCTGCACTTCTGGTCTGTTATAATATTTCTCTGCATAATTCTCAGAACAAGGATCATAACCCGAAACTCGCCGGTGCCGTAAAAGGGTGTTTTTGAAAAGCCTAAAATTAGCAGAAGTATTTTGCATTTGTATGCAAGCTGGTGTATAAATGCTATATTGATCAATATATCCAAATTCATGATTCATTGCATAATTTACTGCTTCATCACATTTATCAAAGGATCTATTCTCTTCTTTAAAATGGCAATTATCAATAATTGATCGATATGTTCTATCAGATATCATTGAATGACTCCACCAGAATGTTACTGTTCCAATGTTATCATAGTAGCTATCAGTTACTGCATTTCCTACCTGCAAAATTAAAAAATTTGTTTATTTACTCACAGCTGTTGGAGTAGAGATTAGATGTCAGTCTTAACACTAAATTGACCCGATCGAAATTCTACTTACAATAAATCCTTTGAGATTGATAATCGAATGCGAATTTGCTTTATTATAATCATGAATTTTCTTTGCCAATTGAGGAACATAATGGCCTAATTGAGTAAAAAAAAAAAAAACAAATGTAATTAGAGTATATTAAATTATTTATTAGTTATTAAATTATTGGGTAGTTAAAATTTAATTACCAGCATAACTTTCTCCTGCAAGATAAAAATCTCTGTATTTGTATTGAGGGAATCTTGAAAACCATTTAATGAGAAAGATGAGAGAATCTTGAGCTGTATCATAAAAAGTTAGTAAATATTTAAAAATGAGAAATGTGTAAATATGAATATGAAGGGTGTGTACCTGTTCTCTTATCACCAGAATCTTTGAGATCAGAAGTTGTATTAGTGTAAGAAAATCCCACACCAGCAGGTGATTCCAAGAAAAGAATATTTGCTTCTGTAAGCACATAGATTTTGATTTTATTTAATACAATAATCAAATCTGAAGTAAATATTGTATGTGCTTAAAAGGGGATCTACCTGTGTTCCATGAATACTTATTTAAATAAAGAGATGAACCATTTTGGTTTATCCGAAATGGTCCAATTTCCTCTGATGCTCCATATGCAACTGATGAACAACCTGGCCCTGCATTTTTAGCCATTCTAAGTTGTAAAATCAAAATTGAATAAGTAAATCTAATTTTGACTGTAGTTTTTGCTAATTATTTTTTTATTACTATTTTCTGCTTCAATTGCAAAATTAACTTTATTATCTGATGAAGTTTAAAAAAATAAAAATGGTCCATTAATTTCAGAGTCAACCAAAAAGAAAAAGATGATGATGATGATGATGACCATTTTTCTCTGAATACGCATGCTTCATAGAAAACAACAGAGGTGTCTGTTTCTTTTAAACACTTTATTTCATGTTTTTCTTCCCTTAAAACAAATAATCACTACAGCATTGTTTTTTGGATTATCTAAAAATTATATTTGCTTAAGACCCAACAATTATTCCCTTTTAAGAGCATAAATTTAATTAAAGAAATCATGTAAAACTAAATTCTGAAGTTTAATCTATCAATAACACATCTCTTTAATTTGCAATTAATTATACTCTAAAAGCCGATCTTGGTCATTTTATTTCATAAAAAGTATAATATTAAGAGGGTTACTCGAATATGTAAAATCAAGTTATATTGCATTGTACGGAAATTACTTACGTAAAAAACTTATCTTTCAAATTTAAGTTTTTTAAATATGAACCCATAAAAATAAAAAAAAAATTGACTTTGGAACCAATTTTGTCCAAACTTCATAAGAATTCACAATTTCGAATCTAAAAATATATTTTATTGTGAACATTATTTTTATGAAAACTTAATTTAATGATATTTATTTCATAAAAAATGATATGAATTTAGTGAAAAATTATCATAAAAATTCAATTTTTTTGCTAATTTTTCTATAATTAAATGGTGATAAAATTAATTACGGTTACTATATTTTTCTGTATCGAAAATGTTGTTATTATATTGACACTAAAAAAATTGGGAATGTGTACAAAAAAGTTGGTTCACTTTTACGGTGGGATTTTGGTGTTAAAATTAAGCTACAAAAGGTTACAATATAGAAAATCCAAAACATGAACAGAAACAAAAGGAAAGAGACTAAAAGAAAAACTATCTTCTTTAAGTAATAGAAAGTGGCCTAACCATGGAATAAACTTCTGTTATGTAAGGAATATAACCCTAAAAGAAAAGAGACACTGGAATATCACGAGATCACCCTTTTTGTTCTTTTTTTCAATTTCTCACAAACAAGTAGTCCTTTTTTTCATTTACTTGCCTTCTATTGGACAGTGAGTTTGGTGCATTTTAGCATTAAATATACAGTTCTACTAAAATGGGTGTTCCTTATTTAATTTGGCACAAATCGCTAAACCTATACCAGAAAGGTACAGAGTGGGCCACGTGCAAACGGTAAAGAGTAAAAAGACAAAAGCATATCCCACACTACTAGTATCATTAGTAACTAATCTACTTATAATAGTACATTTTACCAAATTACTCATTTATATTTCTGTAGTTAATTAAAAAATTGATGGTCAAAATAAAATTGTGAATAATATAGTTAAACTATATTATAACTTTTCTATAATTTCAATAGTTATTTTGTGTTTAAGGAATGACAAGTATTTAAGAATACAGAGGCAAACTACTACTATTTGTTATTGAAAATTAGAAACTAATTTCAAGATAAGGTTTATATATTATATCAATAGAATATTATAACAGTTATGTAACGTTCTATTTTTTTTTTATTTTTTATAAATGCTGTTCTTTATAAAAATTATTTTCAAGCTCGATATCTAATAAAATAAGTTTAAAAAAAAAAAAAAGAATTGAGCACTATAATAGTACTCCGTAATTAATATTTTTAGTACATTAAATTATCGCTGACAGAATTTAAACTTATACGCCAACATGGTAATGGTAAGGAAAGCATTTTTGTATTAATACTTATAATAGTATAATTACCATTAACAATTTCATGCATTGAAAATGAAATTCAAACGGGAAATATGCAAAACGAATTCAATTTATTTCAAATAAAATTTGGTTAATCAATTAATTTGTGGGTTAATTTTTTTTTTTTTTAAAAAAACCATCAATGTATAAAATTATGTAATTGTAGAAGGAAGGGAGAGGAGAGAGAGAGTACTGACCTCCATTAAGCCAAAGAACAAGAGGTCTTTTATTTGGAAAAGAAGTAGCTTCAATGAACCAGTAAAATAAGGCACGACCATGTTTATGATTGACTGTGATATAACCGGAATACTGTGAAAAAGTGACAACCGGTTGACCTGGAAGACCTGAGATTCGATCTGCTTCTTGTCCTTCTTTAATGGCGGAAGAAGAAACTAAGAAACTAACTAATAATAAAAAGAAAACATAAACGTATGTTTGAATAATTGCCATAGCCAAAGAAATGAAAAGAAGAGAGAAATATTATGGAAATGGGAGATTGATGGGTCAAATTAAAATATATGCGGGGCTATGAATTTTAATGCATTACAAGTAGTAGTAGCAGTGCGGGTATTGAGCATGCAACTGTACTTGGTGGACCACTAATTTCTTTGTCTCTCTCTCCTGAGATTCTTGGGAGAGAGAGAGAGAGAGAGAGAGGGAGCTAGATCATCAAAACTTAGTTGGGAACCATGCACCAACAATAGCTGTAATTAATGCACCTCCTCACAAGTCTTTCTCTTTGTATCAGCTACCTAGCTGTACCTGCATCACTGTAGTCTGCTAATTTTTAGTTTAAATTTATTACTCGCTCCAAATTATGGGTTTGGTTTGATGTTAATTACTATGATGTTAGTTTCAAGGCGAATAACATATTAAGACCCCTCTAATATGGTAAATTTTTTACTTTAGATCCTTCATTATACTAATGGTAGTTTAAGACCTTTGTCCACAATTTAACAATGCGTGCAATGCATATTGACGGAAGGAATGTAAAACGTCTCTCTATTATCACATTTTTATACTTTAATCCCCGCATTATTTAGTTTTATACTTTTACTATTTTAACTTTATACTTTAAGTCATGTATATAGTAATGGCCATAAGCGGGTTTGATCTGGAAAAATTGGCGGTTTTGACTCCTCGGTTAACTGGAACTGAATTGGTCTCAAACCGGAACCATAAAGTCCAGATTGGAACTGTAAGAGGGCGCGGTCTAGATTCAAACATTTTCTGAACCGTGGGCCGCTATGAACCGGAACAGTCTAAAAAATTGTGGTTAGCTGTCTAAATCGCCCGTAAACCGCCAGTTCAGACCACTTGAACCGCGCACTGCCGGCCCGCCATAAACCGTCGATTAACCGGCCCAACCCCTCGTCCGCTGAACCATAGCGCAATCCTGGGCCGGCCTGTGACCATCTCTACTTGTATATATTTTTTAAATGAAGTAATTATTTTTTAGGCTAACCTATTTAATTAGTAAATAAACATCCTCATTTGCTAAAAGGTGACGATACAAAGCACGAAGCCAAAATGACACTAACTATATGAAAATACACAAAAATTTTAATAAAAAAAAATTATATTGAAGGGGTGGATAATATATACTGCATTTGTATATATACAACCTTTTAATTTTGTGAATAATTTTTTATATGAGATCAACAACAAATGAAAAAAAAGGGAACGGATATTTTTACATAAATTTTGAAATTAAACAAATCTAATTTAGCTTAAAACATACAAAAATATTTTTACTATAAGTTATTTAAATATAAAATTCAATTTTTTATTAATAAAAAATTTACTAAATTATGATATTTAAATCATTATCTATTTCTAAATTAATGAAAAAATTTATTAATATACTCATTTTTCCAATAAATTCACTTTTCATGCGCCTTCTACTATTAATGTGTATGGCGAAGGTGCTGGTGCATAATATTTTAATAATATAAAAGTCGGTATTAGTATATTGAAGGGTCTAAAATAAAAAATTATAATAATATATGTTTTTGGCGTTAGTTTGAATATATAATTTCAATAATCCCAAAACAATGGAATAACTCCAAACTTCAAATTTTCTTTATGATTGATTGGAGATATGATAAGTCAGTATTAAGAATTTATAGAGATTAATTACACAACATAGAAAAGATTATCAATAAATTAGTAGGAATCAAACACAAAATTACTCATTTTCTAGAAAATTCTATCCGATTGACTTTTACTATAGCCTTTAATAGAGGGATATAATTAATGAAACAAAAGCTTTTTTACTTTTTATATGTGACAAACTATTTTTAATATGGAAGCTAAGTAAGTTATATTCAATTAATACTACTTTTTAATATTAGCAAGTTCAAACCGAAACATACATAGTATGAGAGTCTCATCGCATTTAGTAAATTCAGCAATTAGTTATTAGTTATTGTAATTGTATGAATTATGCATGCAGAGACAAGTTTGAGTCCATGTGGTCCTAGTAATGTAACAAGCATATGATAAGGCCATAAGCCACAAGGGATTAATGGAGGTGGGGTTTATGAAACAGTGTCTCTTGTGACCTCTAAAGGCCTGTCTATCTTGGTTTGATCAATATATAGCATAAGAAAATAGGTGCAATAGCTATTCCTATCCTTTTCGTATTCTTTGGCGACATCACCTCTTTTCTTCTCATCCTTCCACTTCACCAGATAGTGCAACCCTTAAATTTTTGGAAATTCAGCCCCAATCATAATTTCTTGTAGGGTAAAGTTAAGACATTGGTCAATTTTCATATATTGATAACTTATAACTCCCCCTGTAAAAGTCCAATGCCCAATTCATTATAACCCCTTCTTATATCTTGATTGGGATTCATTAAAAAAATAAATTTAGGTTAGATTACATAAGAAGTTAAACGTTTGGTAAATAAGTTGTTTGAAGGGATGAGTAGTTAAAAAACATGATTAGTGAATCATTAATTAGCTTTTGGTTATGAGTTGATGCGACATTAATGTCAATGAGAGTTGTTAAAAATTGTTCACCAAACCAAATCTGTATTATTAGTTGATGATATGAATTTTTGTCTTGTTTTAAATTTTTTTTTTTGACTATTTTAGTCTTTCTTTATTTAGTGTATTGTCACAAATGTACTTAATTATTTATTTTTCTCTCTCTTTTCTTTATTTTTTCTTTCATGATTCTTTTCCTTTCCTTTCGCTTTGTTTGGTTGACCGAAATTTATTTTCCATTTGATTGCAGGAGAGACAGATATATAAAGTACTTTGAAATCTTCCATTTAGCTTGTAGTTCTATCTTTGGAGTGTTAAAAGTTTACTTCTTGCTTTTCTTCATTGGTCTCCAAATGGAATCTTCAAGGCATTGTAGATGAAATAGTACAACAAATGCTTGGTGACTGGACATTGTTTATCCAATGACTTGCTATTCTTTGGAGGTTTTAAGAGTATCCGCGGAAAATAATATTCAAATCTAATAATAGTAAGGAGAAATTTGTATGAATATGGAATTCTAAAAATTTTGATTTGTTAAAGATTTTGTATTCCGAAATTTCAATCAATAAAACTCAGTCTCAATATCTTAATTAAAAAAAAAAAATCAATTAATTATTTTTTACAAAAAGAAATGGCACAAATTGAATAAATAATTTACTAATTATTTTGTATTTTAAGAAAATTCTCACGTTTCAAAAAAAATAACAAAATATTAATTTTTATTCTTTAAATAAAATGCACGTACCCAATCAAAGTGTATGTTATTCTACATTCCACATAAATTATAGAATGTTGAGGTCTCAAGTTAGTTTTCTATTAACTACATTAGGGAGGAGGACAAAAGGACCCTTTTTTAAAGGATCTTTCTTCAAAAAAGTCCCCTTCATCTTTTAAGAGAATAAAAGGGTCATTTTTAAATAAATTGAAATTAAAATGACCTTTTGTATAAGAAAAAGATCCCAAAATAACCCTTTTCACAATCTGTTTATAAATTTTTCAGAAATTGTTCATAAAATGTTAACATAATACACACACAAACTATTCATAATGTTCACAAATAATTCATGAAATATTACAAATTATTTATAAACTGTTCATAAACTATTCATAAATTGTTCATAATCTTTTCAGAAATTTCATTCATAATCTTTTCAGAAAATGTTTGTAATCTTTTCGAAAACTGTTCCTAATTTGATTATACAGGAATTTATCAAAGGATCTAATCAAATATGAGCTATATTGCTTGAAAAATCAATCATAATATGAGCTAGATTAGTAGTGGTCTTGAGATAGCAAAGAAGATGAAAAACGGCTTTAAGATGAACTTCAAGTGGAGTTTGCATAAATTGTGAAAGCTGCTGCACAGTGAATGTGATGTCAGAGGAGAAAAATTAAGGTAGAGTAGGCAACCCACCATGCTTCGATATTTCTCCGGATCAGGTAATGGCTGCCTCATATCAAGTACAAGTTATTCCTTAAATGTATGGTGTGATTGTGTGTTTGCAATGTTCAAGATTTGTGTTTGTGAGGAGGTAAAGTCGTTTTGGGAAAGGTATAAACCTTCTGTTTTTCTTGTTATTTCAAGGCCTAGAAAATATTTTGCTTAACCTACGTCCTTAATTGTATACTTGTCATGAATGAACTGTTTGATTGCTTTGATTTGTGCTTCCAAGTTACTGGTTATGAGTATATCATCCACGAAGGGAAGTAAGAAGATAGTATCAGATTCAGATCTTTTTGTGAATAGGCAAAAATCACAAATAGATTGAGTAAACCCATAATCTAGTAATAAGCTAGTAAGCTCATTATTCCATTGATAACCAGCTAGCTTCAAACCGTATATTGACCAATTTAGTTTGCACACTTGATTAGATTTTGAGGTAGAATAACCAAGAGGAGGTACTATATAAAGGTCTTTATCAATCGAAGCATTTATTTACATCCATTTGATGTAATGGCCATGTAAGCAGCTTCCTCATTGTAACCAACTTAGCTATAGGGGAAAAACTATCCCTGTAATGTTGGTTGTGACCTTTTGTAGCCAAACGAGCTTTAAAGCGGTCCATATTGCCATTTAGGTTATACTTTGCTCTATATACCCATTTGCAGCCAATAACTCTTTTACCCTTGGACAAATCAGCTAGGTTCCATGTGTGATTAGATTCTAAAGCATCCAACTTTTTTTGCATAGTTAACACCTAATCCTTATTATTTTGAGCATGAAATATGAAGTAGGCTCATGTATCTTTTCCACATTAGCAACAAAAGAAAGGTAATGGTTAGAAAAAAAAAATATTTGAAGAATAGGGTATACTTACTGTATTACTTGCAACTTAGGAAATATTGCCTTGATCATGAGTGGGAGTAACAAAATCACTAAGCCAAGCAGGTTGTATTCTAACTCTAATGCTCCTTCTCAATGGTGGGTGGGTAATATTTTGACTAGGATATTGGTTAACAATTTCTGGTTCAGGTTTAAGATTAGTTTTATGAACAGGTTCATGTATTATTTGGCCAAAATTTGAAATGTTTAATTCTTATTAAATGGTTTGATGTGATGATAATGATGTGTTTTCAGGGTTTTGTGGTGGTGTTGTGTCATTTTCATGATAATTTAGATTGTAATTGAGCAAACCTAAGCTTGTATAAATTAATTGGTTTGTTCGAATGATATGGGAAAACATTCTCCTTGAATATAACATCCCTAAATGAGAGAAGCACTTCATTTTTAATTGTAAGTAGTCTATACTCTTTTTGGTTTATGGCATATCCTAATAATATGCAAAGTATAACTCTTTCATCAATTTTTTTTTTTTTTTTGTTTGGGTAAAGGTTAGAAGCAAAACAAAGACACTTTATAGCTCTAAAATAAGATATATCAGGAACTTTATTTTGTAATATCTCACAAGGTCACTACTACTTTAAAATCTTAGATGGCCTTTTATTAATAATATAGGTAGAAGTCAAGAAAATTTCTAACCAAAGGTATTTGGTTAATTTAATTGGTATCATAAGGGACCTAGCTACATTTAGTATCTTTTTTGTGTTTCCTCTTAACCCTACCATTTTGTTGAGGGCTATAAGGGCAAGAAAATTGATATAGGATTCCTTTAGTCTGAAATAAAGTTTTCAGGTTATGGTTAACAAATTTTATGCCATTGTCTGCCCTAATTTTCTTTATCTAGGTATTAAATTGATTTTCTACTGGTAACATATAGGTCGTAATGGCTTATATACTTGAAATTTGTTTGATAACATATAATTCCAAGTATATCTACTCTAATCCTCAACAATAGTCAACATATAGTAAGCTCCTATTTTTAATCTTAGTACATAGGGACCTCACAAATCTATGTGTACTGATTGAAATGGCATTTTAGTTTGACTGGTACTAACAAATAATGTTAACCTGCTATTTAGACATAGGACATATATTGCAGGAAATTTCTTTAGTTTGAGTAGGCAAATAAGATACATAGTTTTGTCCGCTTTGTGAGATATGCTCTAGTGTAATATGCCATAGGTACTGAATATATGAATCATTTTCATTATAAGAAAGGGAAAAGTGTATCATACTAGGTTTAACAAAGTAGACTTTATTTAATAAATATAAGTGATGACGGCGGAATCCGCGGTTCCCGACGACTTTCCGCTTTTTAAGCCGAAAAGACAAAAAAGTTTTATTTTGAAAGCGATAAAGCATTTTTGTGTTTGTGGTGTCGAATTAGTCGGTCTTAAAATCTTTTTGAGTCGCCACCCATTTCGAAAACCAGTTTTTAGAAAAACCAAAATTTTTATTCTGAAAATTTGACTCCGTTTTTTATTTTGGATAAGGCAAAATCCGAACTAAAAATTCTGAGTAAGAGGGTAAGGTACGTTAGCAGAAATTTCATTTCGACTAACGCCCGGATTTACCCGGCCTCTAAAACCAATTTTAGTTTTCCAAAATTTCAAGTTAAGACTGTTATTTTGAAAAAACCCGACTAGCGATGTTCCTAATTCGGTGATTAACGTCGTTTGTACAAACACAAAATAGAAAGCGATAAAGTGCGGAAAATAAATCGCAGAAAATTAAACACCCCTTAGTTCTAATTATTCTTTCTCCAATTTCGAAGAAAATAATTACAAAACGATTCCTAAAATTTACATTCTACCCAAAGGAACCCGCATTTAAAACCCAAACACCCAAAATTAATAATTTAAAGAAGACAAGGAAAAACTACAAGTTAGTCTTTGGAATTTTGAAAATTACAAAAAGATCCCTAAACATCCAAATATCTCAAAACAAAACCACAAAATATGTTAAAACACATCAATTTGGCAATTTGGTGCAAACATGGAAAATTACGATTTGGTCCTCGTATTTTTGGAAAACTACGATTTAGTCCCTATTTGGAAAAACTGCTGAAACGGCCCCTAAACATGCATTTCTGCCTAAGACAGTCCAAGAAACATAGAAAAGCATACAAAATTATCATTTTAGAACTATTTGTGCTAAATTACAGTTTGGTCCTTCAATTTTTCAAAAATTACCAACTGCCCCTGTGATCAAGTTCATTTCCAGAATTGACCTCTCACATTATCTCATGCAAATTCAACTACCAAACACCATACATGTGATAAAACAGGGGTGATTTCCATTGGAGGTGTTAATTTAAGAAATGTGGACAGAGAATGGTGTAAAATTTGAATTATGGACATTTGTAAGGAGTTCGCATACCTGTTATGCGAAATCTAAGTTCGCATACCAGGTATGCGAACTTCCTAAAAAATGTGCAGAAAAGGAGGACACGTGTGAGGAATGCAGAGAATGCAGGAAAGAAGTTCTCATAAGTAGAATGCGAACTTAAATGTCAATAAATACCCCCAAATAATTCAGAATACGCAAAAAAGGTGAGAGAGAAAAAATTAACGTGTGGGTAAAACAGTCAATATTGAGCATTAGTTATTATGCGAAATGACATATAGTACTCCATTTCCGTTAAATATATACTGGAGCAGCGAGTTTCCTCTCGTGGACGGTACAGTCGGTCTCAATAACAGTCGCGCCGATGCAACAATATGCGTTAATTGTGTAATGTCTTTCAATCAACTTTACGAGCGGGTATGCAGAGTATGTCAAGTGGATAGAACCGTGGTGCGACTGAGATTGATTCTAGTGTGGACAGAATACAACGGCTGCAGGCGGTATATAGTTTTGGAGAACGACGAGAATGTTCTATTGTACGCAATGAACTGGCCGGAATTGTACGTCAGTGTGGAACAAATAGCCGAAGTTCAGGTTCGTACTGTTAATGTTTCTGAGCCGGTTGCAGCGGGGAAAACAAGCGGCGCTGCAGGTGAAAGCATAGACCGAGAATATATGGAAAAGGGAAACGAGGAAGTTGAATTACAGATTTCCATTCCGCTTGAACAAGAGAACAAGGAAATTGCGGATTTGGCGGAGGAGGAGCAGCTGTCTGCTTGGAGTGGTTTTAGCAGTGACGAAGAATACGTGCCATCGGATGACAGTACCAAGAGCGAGACTGATGTACCTTCAACGTCGGGCCATTTCGTTTACGATGATATAGGTGAGGAAGATGCGGAAGAGGACAGTGTGTCGGGCCTTAAGATGTGGGATGGGAATACGGAGAGCATCGACGCTGGTATATATTTCAAGAGCAAGAAGACTGTGCAGGATGTCGTGGCTGCGTGGTCGTTGAAAAGGGGCATGACATGTTGTACAGTCGAGAGCAGAAAGACCACATGGGCAGTGGAATGCGTAACTCGCAGGCCTAAGTATCCCCGGGAACAATTGCACGAGATATATTGCTCGTGTACTATAAGAGCGTCAAAGCAACGAGATTTAGGCTTGTGGAGGATGGTTAAATGGGTAGAAGAGGACGCTTGTGCGAGCGCGAACGTTGGGCGGGAAGCTTTCATCTAAATTATCTTCAAAATGCTTGTATCAAATTTTGAAGTATATTATATGCTTGTGAGAAATGCATCTACATATGTCTGTGGTGCTTTAACTAAATTAGCTTTCTTTTTCTTGAGTTCAAGAAACCACTTAGAATAACCAATTATCCTCAAACAAGATTCTTGTGTGTCCTATTACTTTGCAGCTATTACAAAACTTATCTTCCCAGTTTTTTGCATTTTGCTATTGTTTCTCTATGTATTTTCTATTTTGTATCCTTGTTCTACACTTTGTTTTGTAATCTCTGTCATTACTGATGATTTTAATAAGTCTGAGAAAATCAACCAAGAATGAAAGAGAAAAGAAGCTGAAAAATTGATTAGAACAGTTTTGATCAATCAAGTGTTTCAAGTTTTTGGATCTTCCGCCTTTGATACCATGTAAAAGTAGAAAAATAGTATTTCACATCAATTTTGTTACTTACAAGTATATCTATGTTATTTAGAATTTATACTAGAAAACAAATATAACTGTACACATTACTATATTACTATCTTTATGTAATTGTGTGAGGCTTGTGGCTACTTACAATAGAATCATTCCAGTGTGGCAATCTATGTAACTTCTTTGATTGACCGGATTAAATTAAGTTTGTGTTTATTTTGTGTTTATTTTCTCTTTATTGAAAAATCTAACTTAAATGAATGTTTGAATCACTAACTATAAAATATAATTTTTTATATATTTTCTTCTTAAGTTAATTTAAAAATAAAATAATTAAATTCTGTCATATTGTGAACCCTAATTTTTTGAAAGAATAAAAAAAAGGATTGCATATCAAATTATTAGAGTAGTCACTTAATTTATTTTTTAATTGGGTTAAACTAAGAAAAACCTAAATGACTCCATATTTAATTAATTATTCAATTAATTAGCCCAACAAATAAACCACCAGATCAGCAAATTCGAGGAGGATTCAGACCCAATTCCATATATGAATGCAGGTTCAAATGATGATCAAATCAATAAAAAGAAAAATGAATAGAAGAGAAATAAAAGCAATGAGTTTTGGGCTTTTGGTCTGCTATTCAGGTTAATATCCCAAATATGTTTATATATTCCCTTTTTTTATGTGAAATCAAAGCCGATGTTGTTCAGAATGTCAATCAAGGAAAGAAGAAGAATGCATTATGCATGAGTATGTGTTCTGTATTTTTGTGCCTTCGGTGACTTTAAAGATGTTGGACTATTTTAACCAGAATGTATTGTCGGCTGCTTAGCAACAAAATATTGAAAGTGGGCACTTAGCCCCAAAAGAAGTGTAGATAAAATTGAAATTGGATGTAAAAGTACCTAGTTTAACCTGCGGCTGCTTTGGAGCCTCAGCTTGAATTTGCTTTGAACTTGAGTCTCGGTTTCTTGCACTTGAATCTTGGTTGTTGTTCCAAGTTTCTTAAACTTGAATCTTGGTTGTTATTTCAAATTTTAGACCGAGTAATGACAGTTGTATTGATCAAAATTCTTAAAGAAAGGAAATAAAAAGAATGTTTAAGGAAAGCAAAAGGGATGGAGTGGCGTTTGTCAACACAAATCAAACGTATGTTGAAACTGAGGGGAAATTATGCTATTTATAGGCAGGAAATAACATTCTAGTGGACGGTGGGCAGAGCACACGGTTGACGGCGGGCATAGGAGTGGACGTACAGCTAGCGCCGAGTGGATGGAAAAGGTGGAAGATATGAAGAAGAATCTGAAGGACGATCACCGGAAATGGTGGAAGAATTTGAAGAGAGGTTTGGAAGGAAGCTTAAGAGATAGATTCTGGCAAGAAAACGGTGGTGTGGTGGCTTCCGTTATTTCTAATGGTGTTACTAGCTTATGGGGACAATTTCGGTATATTAGGAAAGAATGTGCTATTTTATTAAATTTTAAAAATATGTGCTAATTGCTTAATTTCACTACTAAATATATGTTATTTCCCTAAAGCTCTATATGTAAAAATTGATATTTATATACTAGTCACTATATGAATAATGGTTTTATATGCCGACCAATATATAAACACTATAAGTATATGAACATATATAAAATAAGCTTTTATATACTTGTCACTATATAATTACTGATTTTATTCCATGGTGGTAGAACTTTTTGGTAATTTTCCACAAATAACGTTCTGACAACCAAATGAAATAAGTAAATATATCAAATTGAAGGTTTCAATGAGAGGAGTCCGAATATGGTCTCAAAATTCACCATCTGACTGCTATAAAAGGGTAAAAACAAAAATTTTGGATACTTGTATTAAAATGGATTGTCGGAAGACGGTGATCATATCAAACTGAAGAGTGAAGAGAAAAGAGTAGGTTGTGATGCCGGAATCACCGATCAGTTGCACGACGGGGATGGCAGTGGATTGAAGTTAACGTTGGAAGAAGTGAAAACTAAGTTCACGTTTCTCAATTTTTTTATTTTTTTTTTTACTTTTATTTTAAAAATAAAAATAGACAAAAATTGAAAAGGATATAATAACAAAGCTCCTAAAAAATATGCTATTTATTGAATTTATCAACATTCTGCTATTTACTAATCGCCAAACTTCAATCAAACACTGCTATATACTAACGTTTCTCTAAAAATATTACATGTAGATAATTGAAAAAGTCTAGCCTTTAGTTAAAGTGATCTTTTAAACAAATCCACATTTCTCAAGGCCTTCTAATCAATATCGACTTTTATCAAACATATAATGGTTCAACGTTAAACTATAACTTTGAAAAAGAAAAAAAAAAAAAACGGAAAATAAGCATATAAAATATTAAAATTGAAAATCCACATTAAAATTCATTTACGTTACACTTCACGCTTTCCACAATTAAGCCAAATAACACTTTATTATTAGAAATGCTCTATCACCACCAAAAAGAGATTATTACATATAGTTTTTTTATTTTTAATAAAGACCAAAATGGGATTAATGATATTCAAATTCATGTATATATTAGATTTTATCTCAATTTTGTAGTCTATTTCTAATCAATAAAATCTCTCCCCTAAACAAAAGTATTGGATTCTTTTCTCCTCAACAGATTAAAATTCTGTTACAAAAAATTAAGCACTAAATATATCCTATAGTGAGTTCAATCCTCACAGAAGTTGTATGTAAAACTGAACTGCAAGTGCTATCTATTGAATTGCTAACAAGCAACATCATTGTTGTCCAAATATCGAACTCATGAGTCATTAGAATCACCTCAATGACCGACAGGGAAGCAACCAAATTAGGATTGTGCAAGATTTGCAGTGCATCAGATCCAACTCCTAGCAGCAGCGGCTAGCTAGCATGTCAAATTATTTGAATATCAGCAACCTCAAAACTCAAAACGTCAGCTGGTATAACTTTTAAACCTTGAGAATTGCTTGGCAGCTCGAGAAAAAGTTCTCATTGTACAAGCTCAAACACATAGTATCATCAACCATTTGAATGAAATAGAGTGTGGTTGAAGATGCTCAGGTTTGCTGATTGAGTGAATTTGAAATTGTTTTTCTAACTTCATTGCACAGAACTTCAGCATTACTTCCTTGTACTGGCTGATGAACCACAACTGTTACAGATCCAAAGTTCAAGAAACCCTCCATTCCAGGTGGCATGATTTTCCCAGTTCCCATAAGGGTAATAGGGACTACAGGGACACCAGTTTTTGCTGCAACGGAGAATGCACCTTTCTGAACATCACCATAAAAAAATTGTAAAAAGAAAATTAAGAATTAAGTTTAAGAAATAAGTTTTCTGAAGTTCTACGGAAGACATATCAGTTCACCTCCTATGCTCGTGTTAAAAAGGCAATTAGCCATATTTTAACTTTTTTTTTTTTACAATTTCCCCACAAACTTGTATAATATTTAGCATTTGCCCATATTAATTTTTTTGTCAGAATGTGCAAGTTTTACATGAAAAGAAAAGCGATTGTATCTCGTAATCTTCTTGCTCCAACAATATCTATCTTCATGTCAAAAAAAAAAAATTCTTGATCGATTATGATTTATCCACACCTATAATCAAACAAGAATTCTCTACACTATTTTATTTTCCATCCAGATCCAAAACGAAAACAATCAAAAGATCGCAAAAATTGAAAAAGCTGTGATGAAAAAACCCAGAAAATGCAAAAAAAGTGGCTGGAAAAATAAAAGTAATCAAGGACAGAGATAATCAAGGCTTGTATGTAATCCCGTGTTCAATCAAGTCCAAACACTTTATTGCATTAAAATCTTTCAATTTGTTTCTTTCCCTCTTTGTTATGTTGACTTTGGAGAGAGACCCAAACAACAAAACCAACTGAGGTAGAAGAAATGAAATAAGAGCATAAAGTTTGTGATAATGATGTGCTACTGAATGGGTTGGATATTTCACGATTTTTCTTTTGTTTAAGATTTATTGTACTGGATAGGGAATGAGTTTTTTGTTTTTTGGAAAAAAGTGCTATGTATTAAACTTATAAAGGAGAGGGATTTTGTTTAGTTTTCAAAATTATATTTTAACATTTCTTAACTGCATGGAATTCACACCTTTTTGTATCAACTATCTAGAGGTACTTGACAAAATATGTGCAAGTTTGTTGGGGAAATGTCAAAAGAGGTGAAAATTGAGTAAATTTTGTACTGACTATGAGTATAGGGGGAATTGAACATTCTTCCGAACTCTATCTACCACCATTCAAATACTTATCAAGGTGAAGATGTGTACATGCCACACAACATCAGGGAGCTTGGTCCTTGTTTATGTTATTTTACCCTTTACTGCTTTCACAAAATTAACTGACCTTTTAGTGACAAATTAATTCATCACAACAAGCATAATGCATTCTTACCTTGAAAGTTCCTAATTTCCCATCTTTGCTTCGTGTCCCTTCTGGGAAGAAAAATACAGAGGCTCCCTTCTTTACTAATTCAATGCAACGTTTAAGACACTCCTGTGAGTGAAAAGAAATCAAAATTTAAGCTCCAACACAAGATTACTACATAAAAAATATAAAAAAAAAGGGGGAATGAACTTGACTAAAGCAATTTTTTACATCATCATCGAGTAAATCTAAATTAAATAATGTAAATGTATCAATAATAATAACCAGAAATATAAAAATGGCTCACCAACTGACTTCTGTTGTCCATACGTTTCAAAGGAATGAAACCCAGCATAAACATGGCCCAACCAATAATTGGATACAGAAATATTGCAGTCTTGCTTATAAACTTAAAGCTTCTTCCAAGAGTAAGAAGTGTGTATATATCTAGAAAACTCTGGTGATTTGAAACATAAACAGCAGGAACATCTGAAGAAGGGAGATTCTCCAATCCCTTGTACTTGATTTTAAAAAATGGCATGACGGTCAATGTTGCCCAAATTCTCGCAATGAGAGTATGTGCTTTTCTTCGGTATAGATCCAACAAGAGAACAAAAGGATGTTGTATCAACATCATCACAAACAAAAATATGGCAGTAGTAGCAGTAACAGCATAGAAGCACATTCCTCTAACTTTTGACCCTAATTTAGTTTCTGCACCTCAAAGAAGTTATTTAAGACTCATGTTAGCATAACTTTGAAAAAGAAATGAGGTAACATCCAAAAAAAGGCTACTGGGCAACACCTGATTGTGGATATGCAGATTCAGGGATCCCACTTTCTACAAGTTCAGATCTTGAAACTGTCTTTCTTTGCAATTTTTTCCTTCTATTTGATTTAGAATAGAAGAGCGGCCATTTGAACTCCTCTTGCAAACAAATCAACAACACTCCTACATGCTTCCTTGGTGAGCTAAAAGAGCCATTTGTAGCGACTAACAAAACAGAAAAGGAACATTTAAAAGATCCAAACTGATAAAACCACAGAACCATTGGCATTGCCAATGTGAACAAAATGAACACATTTTTGTACATTGGCATAAAAAGTCAATATTGCTAATATCCTAATACTCAAATCACCATGGCTAGCCTAATTCAGATCATAAGCTATTATATACTAAAAACAACCACCACCTTTCTATCCAATACAAGAGCTAATCTGTGTGTACAAGCTGAAGTGACGCTGCACAAGTTACTGCACCCCAACATTGCATATGTTGAGACAAGCAGATCAAAAGAAAGAGTCTTTTAAAATCTGTACTTCAGCTCTAAAAGCCAATAAACTGCAAAGAAGAAAGCTCCATAGAAATATTCACAACAGTAACAGACTATCATTAAAAATGTACTAAAGCCTCAAAAGAAAAATGCATCTGAACAAAAAACAATTAGGGCGGAAAGAATGAATTTTGAAAATGCATTTTCTAGTATAGCAATGCATATGAAATGGACAAGTAAACTGCATGTATTCATGATCAAAGTACTGAATTGCACAAATAGCAATAAATTATGGCTATATGATGATGAATGTAGCCACCTGAAGTTCTCACAATTGTTTGTTTAGATGGAGGGAGCCCCACACGTAGTCCTTTATGTGAATGTAACTGTAATTGATAAAATTAATTCAATCCAGTGAAGAATCCAGTGTAATTTCTATGTTGTAAGATATCAATAATCCACAAGAGCGAATAAGCAAGTAATGTTCAGTAATCATCAACTTGAAATGGTCTGAGCTCAATACTTTTAACCATAGGATGCTGGATGGAAAGTTGATTACTCTCCACACAAAAGAGGAGGGAGAGAGTTTCCATCCAATATTAAAAAAAAAAAAAAAAGGAATAAACAAGGCTAGCAACAAAGTTTGAAAATTCCAATCACTTAGGTGCCCTTCAGAATAAATGAATTCCACAAAATTTGGAGAAATTCATTTATAAATCCACTTGTCCATATTTGAATTTATATCAAATATAAATTTGTGAATCCAGTTAAATTCTACATTTTAAATTCTACACTTGCAAATATAGTCAAAAAGAAAAAATAATTCATTTGCAAATGAATTCCAAATGAATTCTATTTGGAATTCATTTTTGTAAATGAATACTAACTATGAATTCATTGATTCCAAATGTAGCCTCAGCTTCAGATAGAAATTACCTAGCCTCAACTATCCAAATTTCAGAAAATATATAAGAATTATAGGAAAAGAAAACATTTCCGTCATTTTCCTCCAATTTCTAAGTAGCCAAGCAGATAAAAATATGGAAAAAAGAAAAGAAAAGAACATAAATAATGAAATTACCGACGACGGAGGAGACGAAGAGCAAATACCGGATCTTCTATGACCTGAAAATTTTCCATTTAAAAAATCAGAAACCAAACAGCAGTAAACTGAAAACAATAAAATAAATAAAAACACATATCGTGAGAGAAAAAGATTACAGAAGAACAGAGAATTATGAATTGGATGAGAAGCAACTTCCATGATTAATCTCCGATAATCTCAGTACTGTAGGTACAGAATACTGATACAGATAGAGAAGAAAGAAAGAGATAAGATTTTTCTGTACAATAGGAGATTCGATTTTCAATCCTTTTGAAGAAACAACAAATGCCACCACTTCGTCGTGGCTTTGGATTTGAACAGTGAATATAATATGTTGTATTGTTCTTCATATATGGAGTTTTCTTTAACTTTTCTTTTTCTTCTGGACGACTGAAATACAAATTCTATTGATGTGAGTTCCAAAA